>JBAMBO010000418.1:0-47272 GCA_037044535.1 Lordiphosa magnipectinata
ATTCTGTTTACAAAATGTTTATTTTATTGTTATTCACAAATTCAAACAAAAATGCCAAATTTAACTTACGCGGATGGCACATCATGAATCTAAAATATCGGCAAATGGCTTTTTTCTTAAAAAGTTGTATAACTCAGTTAATTATTACAGGATTTTAATAAACTAAGGTGCAGATGAGGCATAAACAAAATAACAATTTTTTTTTTTTGATTTTCTTTTATTTTTCCTAGGCGATTAAAAATGAAGTTTCTAGCATTTTCGAGCAAAAAATCGATAAATCGATCTGATATGAATGTTATATGCTATTATTGACAATTTTTTTTCAATTCATATCTTGCTTGACACCATCTAATGATGATGAACTGAGATATGGCATAAAATGTAAGTGCATCGACCGAAAAATATTTATAAAAGTTGCCATGAAAAAATTTTTGAAATCTATTTTTGAGATCACCAATCTAAACTACACTTAAAAATAGTTTCAGTAGAAATGGGTCTTTTGGCTGTAAACTAGTGTAATTAATACCAAGCTCGAATATTATATTGATATTATCCAGCCTCTAAACTTCTATATATGAATTAGCTGAGAACAAAAATTATTCCTGAACCCCGGTTCCAAGCCGAACTTATGTAATTAGTTAAAATATATGTCGGAAAATTTGTGTGATTCATCACCCGACAAAAATGAAAGTAGTTGTGGACTGCGTTTAGGAAAATTGCATAGTTCTGCGAAACGAAAAAATAAATTTTAGAGCAGGTAACTTTTAAGTAAAAAGGAATAATGAAGCCTTGTATTGAGTGTATTCACATTGAATTAACATTGGTTGGTAACATAAGTTTTTGTATTATAAAGAACGCGACATTCAGCAGCGCTGCTGAGCATACACTTTTGCAGGTTCAGAGTATATTATAGTCGGGCTTAACCGATTTTCTTACTTGTTTACTTTTAGGAAGTAGAGTCCATATCCACACCTAGCATTATTCGACAACAAATGACGAATTAGAAAATGATATTTAGATATTAAAACCAGCGTATATTTAAAAGCTCCAAAGATCAATCTTGTGGCATATCCAACTTTAAGAGACTTTACTGTGCAGCCATAAAAAAATTCGACAATTTTTTTGCCGGTCATTGTGCTGGTGCGAATAAGCAAACTCGATTCACAATATGCACAGTCATGCTCAATGGCTTTAATCGACAAAAAAAAAAGTGGGAGAACTAAAGGCGAATTACTCAGCACATTGGTTTGGAGATTGAATATAACTTACATACACATACACATAAAAGCATAACCGACAAACCTTCTACTCTCAGAGTGCAGCCATTCGACCAGTGATGCGTCGACGAGGTCTGGTTCTGAACAATAGGACGGGTGGCTGTGTGATATTCATACTGCATTTGCATTTTGCCACTGATAATGGTAATCCATAAATTTTTCACAAACTTTGAGCCAGCTGTTAAAGCAATCTAATATTTTCCGAGGAGCCCAAAGTCTAATCGTAACCACCACATATAAACGGCGTTGAAAGCAGATTCCAAATTAAACTGAAGTTGTTTTTGCTTCTTTTAATCAATTGGGAGATCGAACTGATAGCAGGGTTTTTTACTACAAAAACTTACACACAAAGCACTGTATTATTTATGTGAGATTAGAAACCGCTTTTGATTCTTTCAAATTGAGTGGGACGGATCATCAATGGACAGAAACCACGTTTGCGCCCGCGCGTGTCCAATCGATAACGAAAACAAACTTCACAAACTACACAAAGCACATCAGATCAGCTGATTCGCTCCGCTCGCCTTGATCGTCCGAACGATTCTACGTGTGAAGTCGGACTGAGTATATTTGAACTACTGACTGTTGCGACGTTTGAGTAAAACTGTCTAGACATAAACACAAAATTAACCAATGCCCGTGTGATTTTGGGTCTGCTTCAAAGACGACAGCAGAACCAGAAACGTCAAGAATGTATAAGACAGTCAGAGCGAGCAGCCACTTGCATGCATGTCTGTCAATGTCTGTTAATCAATAATAACAGGAAGGATCGCCTTCGCCTGTTTTGATCGTTATCAGATATTAGTTTAATATGGGATCCTCTGTGCTGATAGTATTTGCGAGGGCTGTTCCAGAACTTGACTTAATGTAGAAATAAGTTTTTATTTAAACATAATATATTAATACCCGTTACTCATAGAGTAAAAAAGCCATACTATGTACGGGCAAATGTATGGCCGTGTTCAGCAGAACAACTTGCTCCCTGATCAAGTATAAATTTGCAATAATCTTCCTACTGAACTCGAGTGATGCAGCATCATAATAGCCAATTTGAAGTATCATGATACTGGAGCATGTATCAAAGAAATAGTACGCTACTTTAAAGTGATACTGCTCCCTCCAACAGCAGAATCTATTCGATGCCTAATTGGTTTCTGATACCTGCTCAGGGATAAATTATTCTGCCGAACACGCTCGATGTGACAGGTAGAAGAAAGCATTTTCTTGATCAGCATTAGTCGATTCGATTTAGCCCTGTCCGTCTGGAGCTCTGTCTGCATGGACACGGCTACACTGAAAAAAGGGTATTTTTTGATGATCCATTGGAGAATTTTGGTATCCATTTGGATTGGCTATTATTTATAGCTTTTTTTTTGATATTGAATATCCATTTCATGTGAAATTGGTTTTAGATTTTCATCCAATGAAATGACAATGGTCAAAAGGATATGAAGAAGAATTTCATAGTATCAAAAAAAAAAAAAACAAGTAGTCAGAAAGTCGGTCCAGCCCGACTGTAATATACTCTGCACCTACAGTAGCGGACATGGCTACATCGACTCGGCTGTTGATGCTGATCAAAAATATATATTTATAGGGTCGGAAATGATTCCTTCTCCCTGTTACATAGTTTTCCACAAACAGATAGAACAAGAAAGAAAGTCGGTCAAGCCCGACTATAACATACTCTGTACCCTTAATGCCGCAGCTCCAATTTGCTCACGACTTATACGCTGTTATACGCGTTATAAGCTGTTATACGCTCATCTCTAAGTTACTCTGTGTACCTTTGGTACAGATATAAAAATGGTATAAAAATGAGAGCGTAAGTTAATGTCGGCTCTAACCGACTTCTATATACCCGTTAATGATGGGAAGAAATGTTAAAGGGTGAAGGCCAAAAAGTATGCAACATTTTTTTAACTCAGCTATTTATTATCCGATTTTTATGAAAATTATTCAGAGATTACAGATATTGCGAATACAAAAGTGAGTTTTAAATTTGAGATCGATATCTTAAGAAGAGGGAGATATTTAACATTTTTTATTGTGGGCGCGAAGGTGGGCGTGGCTAAAGTTTGAAACAAACTTGTTCTGCGTGCAGACAATAAAAGTCTACGTTTCAAATTTGGAGGATTCAGGAGATTTTTCCCAAACTCAGCAATAGATAGCGCCACTACTTTGACGATGTGGCGATTTAGGCCACTTCGTTTAATTAATATAAAAAACTGTTTAGATTTAGGTTTGGTTTATTGCTTGGCTTCTTGCCGCTGTGTAGGAGTTTTACAGAATGCAAAGAGTTGAATGTGAATGTGTGAGTTAGTGATGTAAGATATAAAAGATCGGCCTCTTATCGAGTAACGAGTTGTCAGTGATGTGCAAACCAGTCGGAACTGTGACTGGAACTGCGATTGGAGAGGAATGAACTGGAACCGGCATAACCATTTGCTGGCCTTTTTGTTATTTGGCAGCTATACGATATATTAATCAGATTTTGACCAAACTCCCCAAAATTGCGAGGAAACTGATAATATTCATAACTGGAAAGTATAAAGACGCTACCATTGAAAACAAAAAATTTTTTGTCACTAGAACTATTTTTTCGACCGATCGTTCCTATATTCTATAGTTATCCGATTTGGGTCAAACTTTGCAGAATGGTGTGGTAGCATATTATATTGATCCGTAACAAGATTGGGATCGATAGCATTGAAAACAAAAAAGTTTTTCCCACCAAGAGTTTTTTTCATTCAGTTCGGATTCGGTTTTCCCTTTCTTTTGTGCAAACATTATAAGCACACACGCCAGAACGCATAGAAAGGTGGGGGGCGTTCAAAATGTAAATATTTACATTATTTTTGGGGTATTAATTTTGTGACCCCATAGCCACCATAGCTTAAAGAGCGTGTTTGCTAATTGTAATTTACCTCTGTTCGATATTTTCTGATCGAAACGCAATTCAATTGCCATTATTACTGTATTTAAATCAATAGATTTAGTTGTCGCTCGTCTATATCTATGGTAAAGTATTGGTATGCCTTCATGGTTTTGTTTATCAAGGTATATAAATGCTTCAGGGGGAACATAACCATTTTGTACAGCAGATTTAATATATGTTTCGTCTGTGTAAAAAAGAGCCAGTATAATACTATTATTTTCATTTGTAAGGCAGTTTGCTATTTTGATTACGTATCAAACTAATAATGAAGTTGTCTATTCTAATTGGCTTGGCAGCGTTATAAATTTGGCCATTTGTATACTCGCTATCTAGTGTTCTATGCATGGAGGTACATAATCTAAGGCATTTTCTTTCGAAGATTCGAAGTCGTTCCATATAGAAAGGGGATATTTTGTACCATATCAGGCTGCCCAGATGTTTGTAACGCATAGAAGGAAGCATATCCGACCACATAAAGTATATATGTTCTTGATCAGCATGACGAGCAGAACTGATATAGCCATGTCCGTCTGTTTCTATGCTATCTCCTCTGTCAGTTTTAAAGCTATCTTAACCAAACTTTGCACGAAGTCTTTTGGTACAAATACGCTGGACATTTGTCGGAACCAGCCGGATCGGACGACTTTAGCAAATGGGTGCCATAGGAACGATCAGTCGAAAAACTAGTTTTAGTATGAACAACTTTTTTGTTTTCATTGCAAACGCCCCCAAACCTCGTATTTATCACTTTTCTAGGCTTTCACATAATTCCACCAAGTTTAATAAAAAATTAGACAACTATAGCTGCCATACAAAAGTTTGGTCGGAAAAAAGTCTTAGTTAAAATATTTTTTTTTTGTTTTCAATGCAATCGATCCTAATCTTGTTATTGATCAGGGGCCTGCAAAGCACACATGCTCATTTTGACTTTGCTTGTGTGTGTTTAGCCACACGAGAGCGAACTCATTGAGCACTTCTTTGTTGTTGCAAAAGAGAGCAGTATAAGCTCGTATACTGTCGGTGTGTCGACGTCGCTGCCGCAGAGAGTTGTTGTTTACACTGGAGACTGGGAAGTGCCGGACTCTGATCTAAGGCAGAGTCCAGCGCGTCCCCATCTTTTGGACATACAAACTGCTCTGCGACAGCGAAGTTGACCACAAACAGTATAAGCTCGTCGATGCGATCTTTTAAAACAACATCGCAGTTCGAAATAACTTCGTGTGCATGAATTTTTTGTGAGCATGTGTTTTGCCAGCCCCTGATTTAAAGCAGCGATTGTCACCGCTGCCCCAGGGGCCAAAGAAATTTCGATATTTTCACATACACGAGCCGAACGCACGCCGAAGCTGAGGCCAAGGTAAACAGGCATTCAGGCTATCCCAATGTATACTTAACAAGGTAGCCGCACTCGCTCTCTCGCTCTCTTTGCTTCCTTCTTAAATGTTAGTCTGTAAACAACAGTTGTGAGCGACGCACAACGAATTTTTTGTGTTCTGCTTCTTAGTTTAGTTCGAGACTTTTCGTGTTTTTGCTATGCCCCCATACTGCTCTATGGGGTTATTGTGAAATAACTTTGAAATGAATTTTCTTTAGAATTAAGTATTTAAATAAAAAAATTAAGCTTCAAAAGCAAAAATATAGTAGGCAACAAAAAATTGTTAAAAATTGTATTATAGTAGAAAAAATAAACATAGATTAAAATATATTTCTTCTGTTATATTTATTTAAGTATGCTGGTCTTACTCTCTTGCTCTCGCTCTCTTTTGTATTTTTATAAGAAGCTGTGAGAGAGCGAGTGCGACTACCTTGTTAAGTATACCTTGGGCTAGCCTTCGATGCGGTCAGATCGAAGCTGGTTCACGGCGCTTTATTTTCGCACACTAATACAGTGTCATTTTTTGGACTCGCTCTCGGTGACAATCGCTAAACTAAAGCAGCGTTTTTCAAGAAGAGCGACGCCAAATAGTGACGGCGAATTGGTGTGCTTTGCACTGTGCAAAATAGAAGGAAACTTGTTTATTATGATGGAATTATTTACTATTTAAATTTTTAAACAAGAAATGATTTGTTTTCTACGCTAGGTCCCTCATTTTGTCTATAACGTCTTCAAATCAAATCAAAGCATTCGCAGCCTGCATGATGGTGAATGGATAAGTGAATCATAAATTTTCATCGACTTTCTAATCAAACGTACAGACCTCATCACTCAACAAAATAATGCGGCACGAAAGCTGCGATGCACTACTTCATCGATCGCTGTCCAGCGACTGAAAAAGTGTTTGCTCTCTTGGTATAAACCCCGGCATGCGTTCGGCTAGTGTCGCTGCGAGTAGCATTCTTTCCGCTCTTCCAATAACGTCGTCTGCAAAGCTCGTAGTTTCTGAGCGCTCACTTATATGCTAAGGCCCTATGCTTGCAGATATTTTTGGGAATCTTTTAATTCATAAAGCCCAGGTTCCCAAAGACCTAAGAATTGTAGTTAGGAAAATGACTGCATCGCAACTACCAAAGTTGAAGCGTCTGTTCTAAATAATTTATGTGGCCTGCGGCGGGCCGTGGAGAGGTAGGTATAAGTGCGAAATGGGAAGTTCGGTATCGTCCAAACGAGAAACGTTACCGTCTCGAATACCCAAACATTGTTTTCGATTGAGGACTTCCCATGTACATATTTCAGGCATTAGATAAATATAAAACAAGTGTGAAATACTGCCAATTCATGGTGAGGAGGCAAAACCATACACACACAGCCATATGTACATACATATGTATGGGATACAAATGTAGGGTAAAATACAAATAGCGTAATCAGCGCACGTGTATGTGTGACAGAGTAACGTTGAACTTTGTTTTGTATAAACAAATCGTACGTTTATGCATAGATTCAAGCATATACATACATATATATATTACCAACAACTTGTTAGCTGCTAATTAGAAAGGTATGTGCATACATATTTATAAACAACATGAGTAACCTGTCACTTATTTTGAATGCAACATCACATATGTATGTATGTATGTACACATATCTATTAAAATGCATATGGACTTACGGACATATGTCATGACACTCAATCACCTAAACAGCTGATCATTTAAAAATCGTATGCATGTGAATGAAGTTGGTTCCTACATACGTGTGTAATAATTAATATGCAAAGATGCATCGACGGATTTTCACTGGAAGGACGCGCCCGTACGATAAATAAAGTAATTATGTATGCATTTGAACGCTTCAAAATTCCGTATATCTTTCATTAATCAATTCACTTCACACCATTAAAACAGCAACGCGTCATGAGTTGTACAAACTAATCAATGGTATAAATACATACAAATTTAGATTAACTTTCATGAATTAGTTTATGAGTAGAATATTTAACATTTATTTGTTATTTATCGATGACACTATCGATTGTAAGTCACCTGAGTCACTATCGATAGCAAAACAATTTTATCGATGGGCAGTGTTAAAAACTATCGAGTGGAACTTGAGCTAGATACAGGGCTGGAAACCTGAAAAAATTATATAAATTGGTTACCGCCAATGAACACAAATATTTATACGCTTAAATAATGTATACCCTTGCAAAGTGTGCTACAGTTTTTTCCAGAAGCTTGCAACGCATAGGAATATTAATTTCCGACCCCATAAACTCTATGTACTCTTGATCAGAGCGACGGGTCGAACTACTCTCAGTTTTAAACCTAATTACGTGTAGGTTTACATAGCGTCACACTGTGAAAATGTCTGTGACTGTAACAAAAGTACTCAGAAGTCAAAAGTGTGTACATTGGCGTTACAGAAATTGCATGTCACAGCGCTGTGACAAGCCAAAAAAGTACTTTTGATGTAAACGCTTCTTGTCGTCGTCACATTGCTCACAAAAGTGAACATTGAACTGTTCGTGAGCAGTGAGCCAGTTCCGCATATACAAAACAATAACAAGAATAAAAAAGAAATTAAATTAAAAAAGAAAACAATGGAGAAGGCAAAAATTATAAATCGTGATCGCCGTGCATATTAAAGCCGTGGAGGAGACGGAATTCCTCTGGAATGTGACCAGTTGAAGTCATAAAAATCGTGATGAAAAGGACTCATGCTGGATCAGCATTGCAGATCAGCTTGGCGTTACAAATAAAGACGTTCCCGACAAATGAAACAGTTTGCGAAACACGTATCGTGTGACTGCACAATTCAATACAAAAGCTGCCCGGATGTAACTTTATTTTTATTTACATATTTGCAGACAAGTCTGCTAAATGTGGCGCTTGGATAAGAACGGACTCTCCATCTAATGCACCAATGCAATAGGGGAAGTTCCACTTATCCTCAATGCCTTTAGCTATGTTAAGTCAGTCAGCAGCTGCACCTGGGATCTGTAATTAACTGGTTCATCTTCATCTTCGTCTATCAACCACAACGCAACAACAGCACACGCCACTAGCTCTGTCGCCTTTCGCTCATTCATTTCTTGCAACTAAAAAATTTAATTTAATTACTTAAAAAAAAATTCACAAAAGCACTAAAAATTACGCATATTTATCTATATTAAAAATTTGAGGTCGCAAAAAAAACAAAAAGTTGTCGCTGTGTGACAGAAACCCGAGTATTCTTTTTATATAGATATCAGGATCGAATGACTATATCTTATATCTGCCAAAGAATCTATAGGTCTAAAAATGGATCTTAGTGAGAAAAACTTTTTTGTTTTCAATGTTACCGGTCGCAACTCGGCAATTATTAATATTATACGCTTTCGAACAGATTTGCAAAATTTGGTGGAAATCGAATAATAATATATTATGGCTGCCATAGGAACGATCGGTCAGAAAATGAGCCTTTGTGAGAAAAACTTTGTATACTCTGCACCGAAGGTACATAGAGTATATATTGAGTTTGTGTGTAACAGGGAGGCTTAATACCAGAACCTTTAACCAAAATAAGCCGTTTCAAATCACGTACTGGATCCGGAACCGATACAAATGTTTTTCTGAGAATGAATGAAAGAATGAATTAATGAAACCGATTGTACCGGAATGAAGCCGAAACGTTGGTAGCGGTACAGTTTCGGTTTTTTTACCTTTACAGAGCGCATAGAGCTTTGGTCACGCGTTGGAGCTCAACCTACAAGATGCTAAAATATTTGCGGATGCAGATAACGACTTTATTCTGCACCGGACAATATGGGACTCAGTTCGCGAAAATGTACGCATATTAGAACCAGCGGAGGTGGACACAAAATCAAGTTTTGGGTGATTTTTATTTTATATGGATACCTTTTTTGGAAATACCTTTTTGAAAGCAATGCTTTTTTATGTTGCATATTTTTTGACCCTAGGCATAACGTAACACTAAGTACTGCGCAAAAAATTCTTGTATTAATCTTTTAATAAATATTTATGCAAACATTTCTTCGGTTGCTGATCAATCACTGCTTAATGATGAATGCAGTTCTAATACTAGTTCATCTGAAAGCGCCGACGAAGTTGAGGCATATATGATATTGCAGGAAAAGAAACTGATAACTGTGATAAAAACACATAAATTGTGTCAACAAATAAGCTTATGGATTCCATTAAGACTTTTCTAGCACTTAAAAGTGTTCGAAACCATGAAAACATTCTTAACTGGTGCTCAAAGTCCTCCACAAAGTTCCCAGAACTATTCCAGCTACGCAGTTTAGCTTGGAACGCCTCTATTTCGTAAAATTTATAATGAATCCGCTAAGAAGTTGTGTGGACTCAACCACATTGAATGCAATTATGTTACTGCGATCAAATCACAAGAATGCTATTTAGTGGACGTTTAAAAGTCGAAGTTAAATTCGAAAACTAATAATAAATAATATCTTAATATAATCATAAGTTATTATAATTTTACTTTAAATGTGAAACCATTTTTTGTTGAATTTTGATTCTTTTTATTACACACAATAAAATGATTTAGAATTATCTCAGAATTTAATTTTTCCAGTATTAAAAATAAGTAGTACTTATATAGGTACGTACCGGTATACCGATATAAAAATCAGGGTACCGTATCGAAACTGAAAACCCAAATTAATTGAAAACCGAAATATAACTTTTAACCGAAACATCCATTTCGAGACGTACCGGAACCGAAATTCGTTTTGGGATTAAGCCCTGCTACAAAGTATTTTCTATTGTGATCAAATTGACAGGTGAATTTTTTTGTATTTTCAAAATCTTGTTATTTTAATTTTTTCTTAAGAACCGAAAACCGTTTACCGCTAGTTTCGGGATTAATTCCTGCTTATAAACAAATGATTTTTGACGATATCTCAAGGACATGGCATAAAAATAACCCAACATTGGGCCAGATCAGTTTGTTTTGAAGTAATCTATTTAATTATATAGTAAATTTCGAAATTCCTGATTTTAGGCCGCACTCCTACCCTTATCGGTCTAGACCAGCGGTCACCGATTGAGTCCATAGGCCGAAGACATTTCGCTATTTACACACACACGAGAAGAACACATGCCGAAACTGAGGCCAAAAGAGTAAACAGCCCTTCAGTCACTGGCTGGAGTTCAAAGAAGATGATTCGCGATGCGAATCGCAAAAAGATTGACTCTCACTTTTCGGCCTTGCTCTCGTTGACCAACGCTGGTTTAGACCTTTTTGGGGGGTACTGAGTACTTTATAGTCGGGCTTGACCATTTTTCTTACTTGATTGTTTTGAATTTTATCCTTCTTAAGCTCACTGATTGTTAAAATTATATGTTTTCAAACAGATTCGCAAAATTTTATCGAAATCGGATGACGATAGGCCGGAAAATGGGTTCTAGTAAGCATTTTTTTTTTTTTTAATTTTTAAGTTATCGTTCTTTAAATCTAATATTTCAAAACCAGCATTTGCAAGGGTATAAAGGGCACAGACGAAGTTAGCTTAGCCGTCTAGTTTTCATTCACTATCATGACACAACAATACTAATTTTAAGTAATATGACATGTGTTCCGGATTTTAAGGGTACTGTACCTTCTTAACATTTTTTTTATTTGCTCAAACGTTCTAATAGGGCAGATTCGACAATATGTTTTAAAAAATAAATAATAATCTCTAAGTTTCTCTCTCTCTCTCTTATTGGCTCTCTCCCATAAATTGTTGTTGTTTGAATACAGCGGTGGTTGGCGTGAATGGCGAGGGGGGTGGGGGGTTGCCGGTTAACTTTTTTTTGCTCATAACTTGTGTATCGTTCATCCGATCTTAATCATTCCTTCAGCAAATCGATAAATAATTTTGACAACTAGATATCTCTAGAAGGTACTTAATATTCTCTATGTACCTTCGGTACAGAGTATAAAAATTTTCATCGACCCTCGTATATTTAAAAACTCCATGTTATTCGAAATTTTGATTTTAAAATACCATAGCTCCGTTACTTGTTAAAAAAAGCTTGCTAATATCACTTATAGTTTTTGTGCAATTTATTTTTTTGTAAACCTTTAAAATATGAAACCTGAAGGTATACTACTATACTTTTAAACGCAATTGTGATTCTGTTGTAACATCTAACGAATATCGATTGACTGAAAGGATTTCTTTCGAACCTCAGCTCGGTCGCCTATATTTTTATGGCATCGACAATATCCCTCTGATATTGTATTCCAGCGTCAACAAAAATTGTATACTCTGTTGTATACAATTCTTATATTCTGTTTTAAAAGTAGACAGCTTGTGCAAATGTATGTAACAGCCAGAAGGATGCATCGCCGACCCTATAAAGTATTTATATTATTCATCAACAACCGAGTCGATATAGACACACAGATCTCAGAGATGATAATAGATTTAAGTTTGACATGTATGAAACATCCAGTTTATATTATATATATTCCCCACAGCTTTGTAGATAAATGGTTCGTATCTTCTAGACATATTTGGTAATCAGCATTATTTATCCGACAAGGTTTGGTAACGATCGGATGAACGATAGTCAAGTTATGAGCAAAAAAAAAAAACCCACCGATAGGCGGCAGTAGCAGAAAACGCAGCTTTGTTTTTACGGCTACTAAAGCAGCAAAATACATACTTAAGAGCACACATTTTCGCAGATACAGAGTATATTACAGTGTGCTTGACCGACTTTCTCGCTTGCTTAAATTCGAATAACTCTCGATATCCGTTAGACAATGTTTGGAAAGGTACACAGATCTAGGTACATACCTAGATACATATTTTGTGCACCTTTGACCTTACCTCGGTATTTTCAAATACCTTTACCTATACCTTTTACCTAACCTAGGTTTTAATTTCCATTTACTTTGTCAATAGGTAAGGTACTACATAGGTACTTTGATTGATTTATTTTTTGCATGAATTGAATAATGTTAATGACATTTTCGCTAAGGCTATTAATATTTAATTAAATTTATTTATTCGGCTCTAGCCCAGTGCTACAAGATGATACTTATTTTTACACCAAAAATAAATTGAATAGGTGACCGAATATTCGAAACTCTTGTTATATTAAAAAAGCGAGATGGTATATGAGAAATGCTTTAATAATATAACATCATATGAAATTTAAATGTTCCATTTGTAAACCTTATATTTGGATTTTAGCCCGTTAATATTTATTACTAATATAAATTGATGAACCATGCTTTTTAATTTAAAACTACCTTTTTGGAACTTTTATCTTTACCTAGGTACTGCAAATTCTTGATACCCTTTAAATAGTTTACGAATATACTTAAGCATGTTCCGATATTGAAGTAAGTTTTTAGTTCCATATTTTTTGTCACATGGCGCCGCACACCGACATATTTGAAATCTCCCAAACGAATATTTTCTGCTTTTTGAAAAAGTTCAATATTTTTGGAGTGCTCGTTGTTGCCTTCTACTACATTATGATCATCGACATCGACATTTAATATTTTCGTTGCTATTATCATATTTGCTCCATTGTCCAAACAAAGAACTCATTCAGACTTTATGAAACTGATTTGATTTAACCAGAGCTCCCAAAAAGTGGTCCCTTTTAACAGGCTGTCAGAAAAAAACTTTACAAATAAATATAAATAAAATACGTACATTCCTTTTTACATACGTGAATATTTATAGATGAAACGAAAGCAAACGGATTTATTTTCGTTATAGTTGTTATATTCAAAATTTCGTCGATTCAAATTTGAACATTATTACATTAGAAATTATACGGTGACGTCACAAATGGTACTCTTGTCGAAAGTGTAACCTTAAAGATAAGATACTTTTCGATAACATTTGCAACGCGACTCTGTGCACCTGCCCTTTGATTTGATTATACTATTTGGATTCTGTTTTATTCTTAAACTCTTAATCAAAGGTCATCGGCTATGATGAGAACGGCTATGATGAGCGTTAGTGCGACAAACTGGAAACACAGTGCATCTGTGATATTCTTCCATGGCTCTGGTGACACTGGGCCAAATGTATTGGAGTGGGTGCGATTTCTACTTGGCCGGGACTTGGAATACTCGCACATCAAGGTTATTTATCCCACCGCACCAATGCAAAAGTATACACCGTTTAACGGAGAAATGTCTACCGTATGGTTCGATCGGCGTTCGGTAAATATTGCGGCCCATGAAAGCAGAAAGAGCATGTCCCAGTCCTATGACATAGTACATCAGCTAATTCAGGATGAAGTGGCCCAAGGCATTCCGCTGAATCGAATAATTGTCGGTGGTTTCTCAATGGGTGGAGCTTTGGCCCTACATGCGGGATACCATTTAAACACTGGTCTGGCTGGGGTTTTTGCGCACTCGTCTTTTCTTAATCGTGGCTCGGTGGTGTATGAATCCTTACAGGCGCAAACAAGGATCACTGACCACCTCCCAGAGTTGCGTATGTTTCACGGTGAGCGCGACACTGTGGTGCCTCTGGAATGGGGAAAGGAAACTTTTGATAGTCTGCAGGAATTGGGTATCGAGGGTACATTCACGCCTCTGAAGAATACTCTCCACGAGTTAAAGAAATCATCGCTGGTCGACATTCGTCAATGGATACTGAAGCTGTTGCCTCCCCTCGAAAGCGATGTGCACAACAAACTCTGAAACCAGTTTACTCGCAGTTACTCGGAATCAACATCCTGTCGATTGTAATAAAACGATTTTTTTTGTTATATGTACATCTTACATCTTGGCATTTGGCATGACCCCCATGCAATTAGGTGCAGCGCAGAGGCAGACTTGCGTTTCCGCTGCTGGGTCCTGTTGCTCCTCTCCTCCATAATGAAAGCACAGCTCTTCATGGGCAAGTATAGCTCGTTTCGCAAAAATTCCTAACACATAAAGAGTGGTTCAATTCGAGGCTTAGGTAAATTCCGAAAGTAGAAGTAGCGCACTGCGATCTAACCCAAATATTGGGAGAAACTTGCGCAGAGACCAACAAATCAAAAAGACTACCTTACCTATTCTTGGTATCGGGCAGTCTATCCGAACTGCAACAATCTCGCAGTTGGGTTGACAACTGTGGTTGATGTATCGTCCGATATTGCCCCGCTGAGATGGATCCACAATAGTAACTTGTGGTCGCTGGTTTATCTCCTCAGTCTTGGTGAATTCATTGAAGCACAACACATAATTCATTAGGCCCTGATCGTCCTGAGCCTTAAGACGTCGTTTGGCCTCTTCGATTGTGAGGAGCTCACCTGCATATTCACAGATGAAACCACCACGGGGAATGTTTTCGAGAGTGCGAACGCCTGAAGAATTGAATACTAGCGAATGGAATATCTCAAGTTCGCATCGGGGTCCATACTGCACAAGTCTATTCGTGCAGCAGTTAATCGCACAGTTGCAAAGCTTATTGCACTCGAAAACAGGGTAATTATCACCACCCAGACATTGCCTTAGCACCAGCTCCTTTCCATCGGTGCAATACTCATAACAGCCTCCGTGTGGACAACCTTCGATTCGATCGCAGGTGCCTGTTGAGCATCTACAATGCTGAACCAGCTGAGAATTAAAATCAGTCTTGAGCTGCCTGAACTCGGAGCTTCCATCATCTGGCATTAACACTGATTCCAATATGTACTCCAATGCATTATCTGTGCTGTGCTCATAGTTATCAGCTAATTCACGAGACATGCTCAAAATACTAAAACTCGCCAGTGGTAATCAAGCACCTATGCCACCAGTTCTAGCTGTTTTATAAGTTTGATAGCCGGAAACTATTCAGTTTTGCCTGAAAAATTCTCGAAAAGTGAATTTTCCTTGTTGATCACGGCCACACTAACGTCAACAAAGAACAGCTGATTGACAGTGTTGCCAAATCAGCTTTTATCCCGTCATATCTAGCTTTTTTTTAAACCGTATGCGGGAAAACTTTAGAAACTGCGGGAAGCGGGACTTTCGGCTTTTTATACCTTTGTAGAGGGTATATTAACATTGTCCAAATGTTTGTAACGCATAGAAGGAAGCATCTCCGACCACATAAAGTATATATATTTATAAAAAATTCTTAGACGCCAGAGGAGTCTCAAGAGGCTTCGTCTCAGCAGATGGCAGGCCACAATAGAATCAGCAGCAGCAACAATCAATCGTCTTTATCCAAATAGCAGCAACTTCCAACTTATGTATTTCACAACAGCATCCCAATAAAAAGTCACTGTAAATTTATATTCCTTTGATATTTAATATTTCTTTCGGAGCACAACTTCTTGCCACACACACACAATACAAGAGAAGAAGGAGTCGGTAAAACAGAAACTGCGATATATTTTTTCATACTACAAAAAGGGCTAACGCCTCCACGTATATAAAATGCTTTTGCCATATTAGTGGTATTCATGCACAACAAAAGGAACATGGAAATGAAATAGCTGATAATTTTCAACACACCTCCTCAAAAGCATTATATATCTTTTACATTATACATATATCTCGACTCATCTTATTATAATTTAACTTCATTGTGACAAGAAGGGCTATCTATGGGAGCTTACAATTCTAGTCCAACATTTGTTGCAAGGATTGGGAAAACCCATTAAAACCCAATCAGACTAGGTAAAAATAAAATTAGCAAATTCAAAATTTAACAATATTAAAGTAATCAAGGTAAATTAATTTTAAATGTGTCCATTAATTATTATCTTAAGTAAGTAGGTTTAAAGAAAAGTTAAATTAATGCAGTCTCTATATAATTCGAAGAGATCCATGTAGCTTCTTTGCTCAGTAAGTCGTAGGTTATAAAAATATATTATTCATTCAAGCCCATTTGGTCTCGCAGCTCAATAAATCGTGGTGCTGGAAGTGTCTTAGTTAGGATGTCTGCAATTTGTTTATCTGTGGGAATATACTCAAGTTTAATTAGTTTCTTTTCAGCTTGCTCTCTTGAAAAGTGGTATTTTATATCTATGTGCTTTGAACGTTTATGACATGAGGGGTTATTGGCAATACTAATACATCCCTGATTATCTTCATAAATTGTAATTGGATGCTTTATTTCAATTTTTAAACTTTTCAGTAATGATTTCAACCAGATAGCTTCCCGAACTGCTTCAAATAAAGCCATATATTCTGCCTCAGTTGAAGAAGCAGCTACAGAATTCTGCTTCCTTGTATTCCAACAAATTAAGTTGGATTCAAACATTTTGAATAGATATCCTGTAGTACTTTTCCTGTCACTCTCACTTCCTCCCCAATCTGAATCTACATATCCAATAAATAGTTCATTATATTGAATATTTTTCTGAAAAGTTAATTTCAGTTCAAGAGAACCCTTTAGGTATCTCAAAACTCTTTTTAAACATTGCCAAAGCTCATTATTATTCTTTTCGCAATATCGACTTAATAAATTAATAGGTGCGCTAAGATCTGGTCTTGTACATAGCATAATGTACATTAAGCATCCTATTAGATTGCGACACGGTGCGTCACATTTATCATCTGAGCTTAACGCAATATGATTCAATTTACTTGGAAGAGGAGACTTAACAGGATTGCACTCTACCATTTTGAATTTCAATAAAACGTTTTTAATGTAAGCAGTTTGGCTTAAATGTACCTGACCATCAGTTCTGTCAATCTTAATTCCAAGAAAAAATTTAATTTCTTTCAGATCAGTCATTCTAAACTTATTCATTAAATAAGATTTAAAATGATTCATTGTTTGAATACTTTTTGTAGATATTACTAAATCATCTACATACAATAAGACATATATATTCAAAGAATTATCTCCTTTATCAAGAATGTATATACAACGATCCACAGGTGAATTTATAAAGCCAATTTCTTTTAACGCTTGTTCGAACATATCGAACCAACATCTAGCAGCTTGCTTTAAACCATAAATTGCTTTATGCAATTTACATACTTGACTATTTTCACTAACCAGACCTTCAGGTATTTTCATATATATTTCTTCTTTTAAAATACCATTTAGAAATGCTGTTTTTACATCCATATGATGTACTTCAAGGTCATACTGGTTAGAAAGTGACATAATCAGTCTGAAACTTGAAATTCTGGCTACTGGAGCAAAAGTTTCATCATAGTCAATGAGGTATTCTTGCGTGAATCCTCGCGCAACAAGTCTTGCTTTATATTTTATCGGCCTTCCAAATTCATTTTGTTTAATTGTAAATACCCATTTACAATCTACAATATTCTTATCTTTAGGCATTTGTACAAGGGACCAAGTTTTATTTAATGAATGCGAACTAAGTTCTTCTCTAATAGCTTCCTCCCAATACGCTTTATCATTCCTCTCTTTGATTTCATCAAATGTTTTCGGAATAGAATCTATTAAAGAATGAGCATTCATTACACAATTATTTATCAAATCCAAATAGGATAACTTCGGTTTTTCCTTCAACCTCTCACTTTTTCTAATATTTATCTGCGAATTCAAATTTTCATTGTGTTCTTTTATATCAAAAGATATAATTTCACCAGACATTTCTGGATCGGCATTCTCTTCTTCTGCTACCACACCACTAGGCTGTTTATCTGACAACAGATCAGATTTCTCTTTTTCATATTCATTTGCATGAATTCCAAGAACATTTTCTTTTTCCATTTCATTTTCTTCTGTATGGAAACTTTCATCATTTTCATTTTGAAAATCAATGTTCTCTTCAACCACAGCTCTAGATTTAACCATGTTTGTTTCATCAACAACAACATCCCTTGCAACTGCAAGTTTCTCAGTTTCCACATTCCACACTCTATAACCATTTGGTTCATAACCGACTAATATACCTTTCCATGATTTTTCATCAAATTTTCTCTTTCTCATTTTAATATGAACGTATACAGTCGAACCAAATACCTTTAAGTATTTTAAACTTGGCCTTTTATTGTGCCACATTTCATATGGTGTTTTCATGCATTCTTTCAATGCATTACTTGGGCTTCTATTTATCAAAAATGTGGCTGTCAATACAGCTTCACCCCAGAAATATTTCTGTAACTTTGCCCCTATAACCAAAGCACGAGCTTTTTCAGTTATAGTCCTTATCATCCTTTCGGATACACCACATTTAACTGAGGAGTGTGTGGAACTGTTAAATGGTAGCTGATGCCTTTTTCAACACAAAACTCTCGCATTTCATTCGATAAATATTCCCTGCCATTATCAATGTAAAGATTTACAACTTTCAAATTAAAGTGTGCTTCGCTTTTCGCAATAAAATCCTTGAAGACACCAAAAACTTCAGACTTATAGGTCAACAAATATGTAACACAGTAATGTGTATACTGGTCAATGAAAACAACATAGTAATTCTTTCCGTCTATAGTTGCTGGTGATATCGGACCACAAACATCGGAGTGTATAACAAACAATGGCCTATCGATATGATTTTTATTTTTGAATTTTTCAAAAGGAAGTCTAGCTTGTTTTCCCTTTATACAGGTTTCACATAACTCATCACTGGGCTCAATACTTTTTAAAATTTCAGTATCATCAAACATGTTTCTTGATTTTATTTCTAAGAATTTCCCTTTGCTTATGTGCCCCAACCTCTCATGCCATATATTATAATTTAATTTATTTGTATTTGATGCATATGCCTTCTTAGGTATTGTGAATCTTACAGAAGGAACATTATCAAAATATTGTCCATTCATTATATTTATTTTATTTTTACTCACATTAACACCTCCTGGATGAAACACAATAGTAAATCCAGCATCCTGCATTTTCTTCACAGATATTAGATTTTGTGAAACTTCGGGACAGAAAAGCACATCTTGTAAACGAATATTGACTTGTGAATCACTGCACAAGTCTATCGTGCCTCTTTTTGTTGCAAAAATAAACTCATCAGATTTTGCTACAGCAATTTTAATTGGTGACTCCAATATAGTGACGTTTGATAAAATATTTTTATTATTTATTAAATGATCGGATGCACCAGAATCCAAGAGAAAAGAGATTTTATCATCTCTATCAGTTGCACGCTTCAACATAAACGCAAAACTTGATCGAACTTCTTCAGTTTGGCCTGTCGCCATTTGCGCTTGTTTTTCGTGATTATTATTTTTCTCTCTCTGACTCTCTCTTTTGTATGTGAAACAATCCTTCTTTAAATGGCCAGCCTTTCCGCAGTGAAAACACTTAAACTTGTTGAATTTATTCTTTGGTTTAAATTTTGTTTTATTTTGGAATTTTGAATTTTTATTTGGGAAATTGTACGCTTTGTTTTCTTTATTTACTGCCTGTAATACTTTTAAGCTGGTATCTTTGCTTGCTTGTTTTATTTTAATCTCGTGATCTAGCAGTCTGTTTTTAACAAAAGCCAATGTCAAATTATTTTCTGCTAAAGTCTCAATTGCGGTAATGACGCCATCATAAGAAGATGGGAGAGACAAAAGCAGATGGCTGACTTTGTCAAGTTCTTCCAACTTAGCGCCAGCAGCTATCAATTCAGAAATCAAATCGTCAAAAGTATTGAAATGATTCAATAACAATGTGTCACCTTTCAATTTTAAAGACAATAATTGTTTGCGGACAGACAATTGCGACGCCAGACTTTTTCTCTCGTAAATGGCGTCTAAGTTATTGAATATTTCTTTAGCACTGCATTCACTGGTGGCAAAACCAAGAAAAGAATCGCTCAAATACTCAACAATTACACTCTTCGCAATTTTCTCTAATTTCTTCCACTCATCCGTAATTTCGTCACACGTTTCATCAATGACCTTAATTGTATCATTTTCACTTAACAAGGCTCTTATGCGAAATTTCCATATGGAATACTTCTCGCCATCAAATGGTTTTATATTTCGCTTTGATTTATCCATTTTATGTAGTAAAAACCAACATACATATACAATGATACTTATCTGCAGTTTGTCAAGCGCGGCCTGGGCCCATAACCTATAAAAAATTCTTAGACGCCAGAGGAGTCTCAAGAGGCTTCGTCTCAGCAGATGGCAGGCCACAATAGAATCAGCAGCAGCAACAATCAATCGTCTTTATCCAAATAGCAGCAACTTCCAACTTATGTATTTCACAACAGCATCCCAATAAAAAGTCACTGTAAATTTATATTCCTTTGATATTTAATATTTCTTTCGGAGCACAACTTCTTGCCACACACACACAATACAAGAGAAGAAGGAGTCGGTAAAACAGAAACTGCGATATATTTTTTCATACTACAAAAAGGGCTAACGCCTCCACGTATATAAAATGCTTTTGCCATATTAGTGGTATTCATGCACAACAAAAGGAACATGGAAATGAAATAGCTGATAATTTTCAACAATATTCTTGATCAGCATGACGAGCAGAATTGATATAGCCATGTCCGTCTGTCCGTCTGTTTCTATGCTATCTCCTCTGTCAGTTTTAAAGCTATCTTAACCAAACTTTGCACGAAGTCTTTTGGTACAAATACGCTGCACATTTGTCGGAACCGGCCAGATCGGATGACTATAGCATATAGCTGCCATAGGAACCATCGGTCGAAAATGTTGTTTTAGTGATAAAAACTTTTTTGTCTTCCACGCAAACGTCCCCAAACCTCGTATTTATAAGTTTTCTATGCTTTCATATAATTCCACCAAGTTTAATAGGACAACTCTATATTATAGCTGGCATAGAAATTGGGTGTAGAAAATGTATATAGGAGGCCTTGTCTACTTGGCTACTAATTTATATAATATAAATCATACAAGCTACAAGGGTATAAAAACTTCGGTCGAGCCGAAGTTAGCTTTCCTCTATTTCTTAATTTTTTAAAAATGATTTCCGCTTTTTTTCAGCTATTTCTATTTTCGAGTCAATTGCAAAACTTATAAGCAAATCGATATTTTTTCACCTCTGTCAGTCATTTATTGACACCAATTGCCACCTCTAACGTTCAGAAAATAGTCATCTCAACGTGCTAGCCAACTTTACAGATCGTTGGACAAAAATGCAAAAAGTTTTCAAACAAAAAAAGCGAAACGTCTGGCTGCAGAACCCGAAGTTTGAAGCTAGGCTCCGCAAGAATGAATCTGATACCTCTTGAGTTTACTGCAGTTATAGCAAATGCCCAATGTAAACTTCAACTTAAAAAAATGGATTATTTCATCAGATTCTAACATTAATATAATACAAGTAGATGATTTCGAGAAATTTGTTTTCAAAGATTTGTGCTTCATACACTGCTCGCCACTTGAATAGGACACCCTGTATGCTCTCTTTAAAACTGCTCGTAACTCGAAAACGAAATGGTAGAATAACGGTATTTTTTGCATATTATCTTTGTGCAAGCATTCTTCGCTCTTTCTGGTATATTCCAAGTTTTGGAATAGAACCGTTATAAAGTTGCTTGCACTTTATGTGAGCATTCACTTGAATAGAACATGCATTTTATTTGGTCGGTATCGTTGACACGTGCACACAAATTTTGGTTTACTTAAACTTTTTGCTTTAATTGAAGTGTATATAATATTAAAAAATAATTAAAATGGGGCGTGGCACTTCATTATCTGAGTCGGAGAAAGGAAAAATCCAAGCTTACAAGGATTCTGGCCTTTCTATTGCCAAAATAGCAATAAAGTCGACAGGAGCCGTCACGCCATAACCAATTTTTTAAATAATGAGGCTAATTATGGTAAAAACATGAAGGGCCGCACCCACAGTGTGCTTACCATCGCGGACAAGCGACTTATATTAAGAGAAGCTTCCAATTCGCACGACTCTTTGGCCAAGATAAGGGAAAAATGCAACGTTAAAGCAAGTTTGACAACCATGCGTCGTATTATTAATAATGCTACACACCTGAAGAGACTAAAAATCAAGAAGAAGCCAACTCTTAACCCGGCTCGGAAGTTACAACGCCTTGATTTCGCGCGCGCACATGTCACCTGGACTTCGGAGTGGCAACGTGTTGTCTTTTCGGACGAAAAAAAGTTTAATTTGGAGGGCCCCGATGGCTACAGCTACTATTTTCATGATCTTCGAAAAGAAACACACCATCTTGATAAGTTGCACAGCAGTGCTGGAGGTATTATGGTATGGGGGGCCATTTCCTATTATGGCACCTGTGAGCTTAAATTTATTCCAACCACCATGAATGCGTTGTTTTATAATGGTATATTGAAAGAGGCCTTTCCACACTTCCAAACTCTTTTTGCAAATCTAAAATGGATTTATCAACATGATAATGCCCCTATACATACGGCGCGGATTGTTAAATCGTATATAGCGAGCCAAAACGTGGAGTTATTAAACTGGCCAGCCTATTCACCGGACTTGAATATCATTGAGAATGTGTGGGGATGGCTAACACGTGAAGTATATGGATCAGGTCAGCAATATTAGAGCGTTCCCGAACTAATTGCCAATTCCAGACCGAATGTGTGAAATTTTGGAGAAAAAAGGAGGCTCAACACACTATTAAAAATTTTTTATACCCTGTTCCCATTAAAAATGGGAAAAGGGGATCATGAAGTTGTGCAAATGTATGTAACAGGCAGAAGGAAGCTTCTCCGACCCTATAAAGTATATATATTCTTGATCAGCATCAACAGCCGAGTCGATATAGCCATGTCCGTCTGTCCGTCTGTCTATCTGTCTGTATGAACGCGTCGATCTCAGAGACTATAAGAGATAGAGACACAAATTTTAGCATGCACATAGGTGTATACCGTACCCAGATCAAGTTTGTTTCAGATTTTGAAAATATCCCCCCCTCCCCCCTTAAGCCGCAAAAAACTGTTACAGCCACAATTTTAGAGTTAGAACCTGGTGGCTTAATATATACTATCCTAGGCCTTACATCTAACTACTCTCAAAAGGAAAATAAGATCCGAGCAAAAACACAAAAGTTATTAAACAATTGTCTCAATTGAACAGGGTATTTTGTAGTCGGGAAACTCGAGTACAGCGCTCTTACTTGTTTTGGTTTAAAAACATGTTAGTAATTTCTTATTTAAGTAATATTGTTATTTGAAAAGGATTGAAATATTCTTAAATGGTTTTTAGATAAAGTGTCCTATTCAAGTGGAGCAAAATGAAGACTCCAAAATTTGTTACTTATTGGTTAACAATGTTTTTTGTATACTTACAACTTTTGAATAATTTTGTAATTTTCGTCTAATTACTACTTTTAAATAAACTTTATAAGAAAACAAAAATTATTTTCCTAGATGGCTTGGTTTAGCAGCAATTAACTATAGAAAATCGACTTTAGAGGTGTCCTATTCAAGTGGCGAGCAGTGTATGTATATTGAAGAAATCTATTCGACACTGCTGCAAAAATTTCTAAGTTAAGCTTGATCTACATACTTTTTGGATTTTCACAAAATTCATTGTATTGAGCAATTTAATTGATTTTAGTTTAAGCCCAATACACAGTTGTGAAGTAACGAGCACTAACGAGAAGTAAAGTAAAAACCTCATACTAAAATTTTGACAGGAGAGCAGACGTAGCTGACAATTTCGGTTGACAACATTCTATGACCAAAAAAACAAAGCATTGTTACCATTTAAAAAGTATTTAACAACGATGAAACTAAAGTTTTGTAGTAAAGTAAACGCTTCCAAAGCTCTGAAGGTAAGCAAAAATTGTTTGAGTTAGCCACGTTTGCGATTCAGATATGGTGCTAGTCATGGTCCAACGCTTAAGTTGAGCGTGTCTTCAGTCAGGTTAATTTTACAATAAATCAAAACTCAGCAATCTAAAGGAGGTGAGCACTCTCAACTCAATATTATGTATAAGATATTGGATATAAGTGAAACTGAAACTAGAATATAACATTAAAAATATTATATGTGTAGTTACAGATATGAGTTACGTCGACATGCGAAATGCTGCGTCGATTATAAGGTCCTTCCTAGTAACCTAAGGCTAATAGGCACAACTGAGGCCTACGACAAGGATGAACACGAGGAACTTCATCACTCTGATGATGTTTTAAATAAATAATTGCATAAATATTACGAAACCCATGCGCTTTTTTCCAGCTTTTTTGTCGAAAAATACAGCTTTTTTTCCTGTCCGTCCTGCCGAAAACGGATTTTTTTCATCGGCAAAAGTTGGCAACACTGCTGATTGAATTGCTATGTCTGCCATTGTAAATCAAAGTTCGCCATCCACATGTCAAGCAGAATGCTCTCCTGGCAGCAGAACGATAAAGGTATTTTGCGGGATTCATACATAAGAAATATTACTGCATTTTAACATTCTAAAACAAAGAATGGAACAATTGCCATGTACAACTCATGGGCATAGTCGGTTTCCAATAAAGGGGGTCTATACAGTTCTGCCACTGTGCTACACACCCAACCACTGAGCTAAAACCCTCTCCGACCATGGAAACGCCATTGACATAGCAGCTGTTCCTCTTGGGCTATCGATAGAAAATCTAGCATTTTGGCGAAAAATAGGTATATGTCGTGACATTAGCTAGATCATCCATGACAGCGACTTGAGTCTTTTGGTTTTTTCCACGAGACTTACCGGCAGGTTCTCCCGATAGCGATTAATTGCTATCGCTGCAAAAGTGTGACCTGACACTGTCGACGAAACAGCTGTGTTTGTTTTGGCTTTTTTTAATGCAATTGTTGTCGCTGACAATAATTTGGCAAAATAGTTAAATAAAATGGCTTGCGATGATGAATTAAAGTAAAACACCGAAAAGACCAAGAGCGAAGAACTTTTCTGCGGCTGAAGAAAATTTTTTTGTGAACCTTTTTGAGTCAAACAAATGCATTTTGGAGAACAAAAAGAGTGATGCGGAGGCCTGGAAGCAGAAGGCCTAGGCTTGGAGATCAGTTTGCTGCCATGACGGAGTTCATCGCCTTTAGAAAGACTTACGAGAATATAAATAAAACGCTCTAGAAAATAATTCGCAATTAAGAAGCTGCACCGTTGGAGTCTTGTCTATTTCCAAAAAATTCGTGGCATGATCCCAAGCTCAGAAACAGGATTGGAAAATGTGGTTCATAACACTAGGCAACAAGGTCCAGTATATTGAAGGATTGGTGGTAATTCTAGATAATTTTCATATGCTGAACACGAATCTGTTTTCAGAAATGGTCAGAAGTGCCTATTTTGACCCTTTTGAGACGCGTTTTGTATGGATCCTATACTTTTGTTATGACTTTTTTTTTTTTGATATTATCGTAAATAACTATTTCTTAATTTTAAAATAAACTATCCCAAAAAATTGTAAGATTTTTTCAAGCGAAGATATACCATTTTGAATACATAGTCTTGATAACACAGTTCGACAAAATCCAACTATTTTAAAAACCCCGGCATGAGACCGTTAAATTATGATATCATACCCAGTTTTTCAAATAAAGCCTCGGTTCGTGTTTTATGGGCACTTATGTACCTGCAACACTCAACGACAACAATTTGAACTTAGTTTTTAAGGGTTTAAGATAAAAATCTGAAAAATTCAGCGAATGTGGACAGGGTCATGGGGAACGCCATACAAAAAATTCACTTCAATCGTACAATTGGTTAAGGTATCTCCAGAAGGAGTTAAACCTTAAATCTTGAATATCTTTAAAAGCGCACGGTAGATTTTTATTAAAGTACATATTTATGATGGTATTATGGACTATTGCATGTCCCTAAGAGTTGTTACTCGACAGCCAAAAACTAAACCTTAAACTCACCCTCAAACCAATTCATATAGGCCACAAACCAGACCTAAAAATAGACAGAACTGCGCTTTCAGTTATACCAACGAAGCCTTGGTTCGCGGTTTGTTGGCATTTTTGTACTAGCAATTGCCTTAGAACAACATTGACCATTTAGGGTAAAATCAGCTTCACCAAAATTATTTAATAAATTTTATGAGTAAAGTGCTTCATTACCAGCAGGAAAATAGATCGTATCATTTAAATACAGGGCATCTTAGCGTACCGCGGTTTCTCCACCAAAGACAATTTTAGTTGAAATTTTACTTTTTCTTGGTGGCAATGACAAATATTACTCGTAAGATTAATTACAAGGGCTGCAAACCGGTTTTGAACCGAACCGGTTCGAACCCGGAATTCCGGCTTTTTTTTTAACTGTGAACCAAACCCTGAACCGAACCACGAGGACGAAAATAGATGAACCCGAACCCAAGCTTTCGGTTCGGTTCAAAAAGAAAGAATATACACATTAAAATTTATTTGGGTACCCTTCTATGTACGTAACTGCAGAGTCGACAATTAGAAATATAACAATACGGAAAGTTGGTCAAGCCAGACTATACTATATGCTACTATATGTATACACTTTATAGGGTCAGAGATGCTTTGTTCTGGTGGTTACATATGTACATTTGCACAAATATTCTTTGTACCTTTGGTACAGAACATAAACAGACACTAAATCAGAGAAAACTGGCCCAAATTTTTCATCTTATACATATACATATCGAAAAACTTCATTGCCAGCTTGCCCTGAAGCTTTGCCTGCTTCGGGCAGTCTACACCTCTTCCCTACAAACAAAAACTTCATGAAGTTTGCTTCACCGTGTAAATGCGGACTAACAATGTATCTAGGCGTCAAGTGTATAAATGTTGTATTGTTATTTTAAATATATTGCGAACCAAGGTTCGAACCAAAACCAACGCCCAAAAACCTCGAACCTCAAATTTCCGAACCTTAACCGTTGGTAAATTTTGGTTCCGAAAAATGTTTTGGGTTTGCAGCCCTGTTAATTACATAATTTTGGGGAAGCCTGTGATACCCAAATGGTCAATGTTGCTCAGAGGCAATTGCTGGTACAAAATTGACTATAGTCCGCGAACCGAAGCTTCCTTTGTGAATCTGAAAACACAGTTCGGTCTATTTTTACGTCTGGCTCATAGTCCATATGGAGTGGTTTGTGGGTGAATATAAAATTGGTACTCCAATTCGCGGTTTTTTGGCTGTCGAGTAAGATCTCTTAGGGACATGCAATAGCCCATTATAACATCATAAAAAACGATTTTAATAAAAATCTACCGTGCGCTTTTAAAGATATTCAAGAATGACGGCTTAACTCCTTTTGGAGGTACCCTAACCAATTGCCCCATTGAAGTGAATTTTTTGTATTGCGTTCCCAATGACCCTGTCCACATTTGCTGAATTTTCCAAATTTTTATCTTAAGCCCTTAAAATCTAAGATAAAATTGTTGTCGTTGTGTGTTGCAAGTACAAAAGAAACCATAAAACGCGAACCGAGGCTTCATTTGAAATACTGGGTATAAGGTGATGCTTATCATAATTTAAGGGTCCCATGCCGGGGTTTTTTTTAGTGTTGTTCTGTGTAATAATATTATAAAATAACAAAACTGTCTAATGCCCAAAAGTATGCCTTGCAGAAACAGTACAACCGGCTAGTAATTTGTATAGAATTCCAATGAAAATTTTCAACAAAACCCATTGCCATTGGGTTGTTGTGAATTCGGATACAATTACTGAAAATGGTTTTTCTTCATTGGAAACAATCGTAGAATGGTTTGGGATAGTTTAACTCAAAGTTAAGAAGTAGTTCTTTCCGATAATATTAAAGAAAGTCAAACCAAAATTATAGTTTCTCCACAAAACGCGTATAAAAAAAGTAAAATAAGTCAATTTTTGTACCTTTAAGCTCAAATTACTAAAAATCTCGACTTGATTTATCGTTTCTGAAAACAGATTCGTGTTCAGCACACGAAAATCATCTAGAATCACCACCGACCCTTCAATATACTGGAAAAAGTCAAAATTTTTTGCCTTGTGTAATGATGGTAAGTATTTATTTATGCTATGTAAGCCATAAAAATATTTAATTGACTTATTCAATATTAGCACCAATCAATCAGTCAGTGTCTGTTTGTGATGGCCAGTAATAGCGTGTGAAACTTGATTAACTGCAAGGTTTGCCGAAGAAAGTCTGACTCAACAGAAGTTTGCTCTCTGACAAGAATCCAGGATTCCTGTTAACAATCCTGTTACCAATCATAATAAATTGAATCTCAACTGAAGTTTATGTTTTACTTTGAGAAGATATTTGAGATCTAATCCTAGCAAGATTTATTTGAAAGCTGCACTTGTCAACCTTAATCGTTGAACAAATTTGGCATCATCCAGATCAGTGAAATAATTATTCCTCACCCTGTAGTTTCTTGCATTATTTATTCGTTGCTCTGTCTGGTGTTATGTGGTTATAAACCATGGTGGCCATTGTGGTAAAACCGTTCCTGGTGCTGGCCGTGGATCACAATCGGTATGCCAAATCGCATGAGGCAATTGGTGGATCCATTGTCCAAATGAGTTTGCCTGCTTTGCCATTGGTGCCATTTCAGATATGCCGACACTGCGGTCAAGACATTTGCCATGAATGCGGCGACTGCCATTCTGCTGGACTTTCTATTCCACATCGCCGCATGTCTCTTCCTGTCTCCTCCAGTTTCATTTCCATTGCGTGGATGTAAAAAATTCGTCTATTTTTTAAACATTTTGTTTAGGTAAATGACAAAGTAAACAATACTTTTCTCACAGCTGTTTGTCTATCGATGAAAATATCGATAATTCTATCGCAACTTGCCGGGAGGTTAAAATTTGCCCCATCATGAGGCAGCGGTTAAGTTTGCCGCTCTGTTTTCGCCAAAGACAGCATGAGACACGCAAATTCGGCTAAACTGCCGGTAAGTTTGACTAACCGGACATTAAGAAATTCGGCCTAAATGAGGTAGAAGCATTCGTTTACCAATAAGGTGAACAAATATGAATAAGTGCCACAAGGCACTTTTGGGGCTTCAAAGGAAAAAAATCCGCAGTGCATAACTGAGCAAGAAATTTTGTATTATTATGATATTCGGGAAAACAATTTTTTTAACTATGCAGCATAAGCACAAATTACATTTTGAGAAGTTCTGCAGTGTTTGCACCATTTTCGCCCATTATATCGACCCAACCAATGAGGAAAATGATTTAGCTGGTCATGCAAATCTGAAATTGGTTGCTTAGATTTTTCACCACGTTTTACCTCTGGTTGCGAGGGTTGGTGAGATAATGGAGATCGACCTGGTGAAGGTCGCTGACAGGATATAGACCGTGTTGTCCATTGAGCACTGCGTGGGCGATCTTGCATTTGCTTGTTTTTAAATGCTACCAATCCAGCTGCAAGATCTACGCCGCCCATATGGGCATTATATTTATGAATCATTCGTGGACAATCAATATATAAGTATCGCTTCGATTTTATTTCGTATCAAGCTATCTTCGATACTCCATCTTGCGAATTGGTTGTTGTAAATGGCTTGACTCCAACATTGGTGGACAGCAAGCTAACGACTTTGCTGTCTTTCCACAGCGCATTGCTTACTTGGATACCATAAGATGTGCCCACAAACTCATCCGAAAATTTTGAATCATATTCATGATATTTGTATCCAAAAAGTAACAAAATAGCTGTAATGGAGGTTCGATATCCATGATTTCAGATGGCAGCATCGAGTCTCCCTGAAAAGCTATGTCATTGATATGCAACAGCATCGATTGCGACACCTTCACCAGCTACTGGCGCCAGCTGTGAAGTAACTAGCCATGAAAAAGCAAAAATTCTCTAACTATTGCCTTTCGGATTCGGCGTTAAACTGTAGGTCCCTTTCTCTTGTGCGAAAAATTACAAGCACACACGCCAAGAGATTGAGAGAGGCTTGGTCCTGGCCCTCCTTTGGATTGTGATGTTTAAACCAATTTTACATTTTACAATACAACCACCTCACCTCGTTCGACAATTCATAATCGGTATTGATAGAATCGAACATGTCCAGAAGTCGTTTATTAGTCAAATCCGACAAGACATTTTTTCTCTTCAATCTCAATTTCTGTAGGATAATTGTGCTGTATATAAAACTTGCCATGTAAAAGTGCGTTGTCGATGTGATCGGCAAAAAAGGCCCAAAGGCCCAAGAGTGTCTTAAGGCACTTATCACTATTTTACTGCATCAGCGCACAACTTTCATATATTCACACATGTGAAAATTGATTTTGACTAAGAATAAACATACCTTTAACTGAAAAAATACGGGTTACTGTAAAATACTTTAATTTAACCATCAGCCTGTAGTACGTTCCACATAAAATTTTGTGCGCAGAAAAAGATACGTTCTGTGCAAGTCAAAATAAAAGTACTTTTAAAGCTTCAAAAAACTCTAAAAGCTTTTAAACATATGATGACATGATCTTAGGGAACCGCCAAAAATATTAAAATGATCTAAAACCCAACCACTTTTTATTTAAGGGACCTAATATGATAAGTGTCTTGAGGTCCTCTTAAGTGCTGGAGGGTTAATTAGCCTACAAATCAGACTAAAATTGTAGCTCTTTTAGGAACATAATATCTATTGTAAAAAAGTATTTAAATTTCATCCATGTCAAATTCTTCTCTGTAAATGTTAAAATTATTTTGGTGGCCACGCGAACCATTGTTTTATTCAGACCAGAGTTCCAACAGATGGCTCTTAGCCCAATTGCAACTACATTAGAAGTCTCTACTTTGATAAGTTAATAAAAAGTATAAATTAATTGCAAAATTCAAATTTTTTCATTTGGCGCGCTCTTAAATAGTGATGACCACTTTGTGAACTTGCCAAAAATGATCGACTATCGAATAAAAACTATCGAACAATCGAATGGGGTAATGCGAATACATTTTCTCAAAATGTACTTTTTTGGCATTTCAAGTGCCTATATAAAATTGTAATGTACATTTTGCCCAAAATGCGAAAATGCAAAATAGCAGTTCAAGTGAGGACATTAATATTATAGGCTGCAAAAAGAAAGGCGAAACAATTAAAAAAATGCTCACAACTGCAAGTAAACGGATAGCCCAAGTAAACAAACTTTTCGATAAGTTTACACGCCGATGAATGCTTGGGGAGGAGAGCTCGATAGCTGTCAGTTTCGATTTGAAGCTCGACCGTCCTGGGCGAATAGTTCACAGGCGAAGAAGAAGGGCCATAATTTTCACCAAGTCATCGCCACTGGCAGCTCAGAGCCTAAACTAAAATAATTTTGCTATTAACAAGTAAAAGTGTGTGGAGTTTTGATCTCGGTAGGAGTGTGTGAGCCGAATTTAAAACATAAAATTAAGTTTAGTTCCTTCGCTGGGAAGGGTTTATTTCAAATTGTTCAACGAGAACCAGGCAACACAAGCGACTTTGGCAACACAGAGCCAACCCAGATGATCCAGTTTGAGGAGAAAAATTGGCCACCCACCTCAGGGTGGCTCCAGGTTTTATAGATTTAGGCCAAACCGAAAAATAAAAGACCAGAATAACAACATAAATTAGTTAATTTGTTTTAAGTATTTATTTAATATCTTCTTTTATGTAATTAATTATTTTCTTATATACAGGGTGGGGCAACATAACTCCCGTATCTGAAATGAGCGTCATTCCGCTCAACGATAACCTTGAGGGCTGCGCGTGGTCTCATTCGAAAGGTGGGGTCTTAAAGTTTTGTTACCTCCCAGTCAGGCGTGATCATGCGGTGGAGCAACGTGCGAAGAGCATTTGCCGTACAGGCCTATTTATCAATCGGTCGCTCAGTGATCGAAACGTAGCGCAACCAAACTGTGACCTTTGGCGAGTGCAAAGGCCTCTGAAGGAGTTGTCGGGGGCTCAGCCCAGTATCGCATGTTTTGCTTATTGACACATCCGCTCAGGTGAAAGTGAGCTTCATCACTGAAAAATACAATTGCATCCTCAGCTACGTTTTCAAGAAACGCTTCACATCCATTTCTTCGAGAATTAAAGTCGCGTTCTGAAAGTTCCTGTGCCACGGCCAAATTGTACGAATGAAGATGAATTTTGTTATGATCCGACCTTCTTTCTCGGGTCCCACTATCGATCGCCGGCTAGCTTACGGCTCACTCAGGGATGAGTACGACCTCGATAGCTGGACTGGTCGGCTAACAACAAAAAATTTAAATCTTTTCAGATGCCTGTCACGGCTCACACACTAAACACACTAGGCAAAAATAGCTGGATTTATTTGCCAGAACATTACCCGCCCTACCATAGGTTGACTTACAAAAATCGGACAACCCCCTTATCTCTCAGACACTGATCTTCAGAACGCCACCTCACCCCCTAGAACAAATTTACACTAACATATTCTTTTCACTCTCAAATACATATATTATATAACGATCCACTAACAACTATAGACATCCTCATTATGTTTTCTAACCAGGGTACCTCTGGGACGAATACACGACAAATAATAAATGTACATATAAATGGGATAAATAAATTAAATTAAGGGAATAAATTAAATAAATACTTAAATACTATAGCTCCCTACTGCCATGTCTGGCTTTTACTCGGCTTTTAATTAAGTATAAAAACCTTGGGCCACCCAGAGGTGGGTGGCCAATTTCTCCTCCAAAAATTGGATCATCTGGGGGGCCGCTGCCAAATCCAGCAATCAAGCTCCTCTTCACAAAAACTTTCCAGAAAATATCCCGAGATAGAGACTTATTGCTAACTTTTCAAATATAAATCTAATTTTCGGCTGGGCTACGTGCATTCCGCAAAAGAGCTAGGCAATGACTTTTAAAAAACTTGAGACCCTTCTTCTTACTCTGAGCCACTATTCGCCCAGGACGGAAACAATTTAAAATTTTGAGCCGCTCACTCCCTGTACCTTCGGAACTAGTGAACCAGCACGACCCAGTAAACCACTCGTGCGCAGCCCTGGTTCCAATCTCGTTTATCGGCGGCGTGTAGATCGATAAACATTAAGATCAAAACAAACAAACAAACATTTCGGGTCTTAGTTTTATACCAGCACATAACAGCACACTCCGGTTTCCGAATGGATGAAGAAACAGGAGTGGAAAATGTGCTGTTCGGTCTGTCGCTTCGGAATCTCACCTCGCACGGCTTAGAATCATCTCCGGATGCCTGCCCAACGTAGGCCATCGCCCACGCCCTGAGATAAGGCTGTACAAAGATGAGTGTTTTGGCTTTGCCACCAAAAGAGTTAGCCGGGCAATAAATAACACTCTGACTTCTCTTAGTTCAGGTCTTGGTGAACTCTTTGCTGAACATGGGATGCATATGGATCGGTACACGTCCTATTGCACTTGGACTCCGAGATTTGCCTTTCAACTGAGATTTTTATGGACCTTGTGTGTATCATCTTAGTCTCGGGCATCACTTCGTCTTCGGATTGCCTTCGGTTCCTGGGCCAAACCACAACGAACGAAGCTAGCGAACTTTCCGGTGGTCTGCCACTGGACTGTTCATATGTGGACTTGCCACCAAAATACGGAGATTGCTTATGCAGACACACTTTCCTCATCATCCGATTACGTTCCGTATTCTGTTGCTGTTGATGCCGTGGCTGGTGCTGCTGACGCTGGTCTTTACGTAGAGGTGGCTTAGAAGGATTGTGCGACTGTCTGGTATGGACGTAAGAACCATCGCCTAGGTTATAAAGGACTTGATTCTTCTCCTCTCGATGCTGGTGGCTTTGCGTGTGGCATTGCGGCGACTTCCATGAACGCTTGGCCTTTCTGTCAACCTGCTCCAGTTCAACTTCAGATTTCTCCTTATCACGCAACCAGTCTTTGTCATTGGGATTTTGTCGCCTCTGCTCCTTGTGGGTGAACTCCGTCTGTGCCGGTGTCGCATCCACGATGGATCCCTGACTCTCCCATGTGCCGCGATCAAACATTATGGTTTTCTCCTCGTCGCTTTTCCGCTGCTTCTGACTGGTCATGCTAAAACCGCTGTCTGTGGTTATAGGTTGAGCCGGGTTGAGCTGTGCCGCTTCCACGTCGTTTCTTCTGACCATCCCCTTATCATGGGTAGGTAGGAAGTGTGGGACCCTGGTTCACTTCGCGCTCCTCATTGCAGTCTGCACGATCAATTGAATTAATATGCAATTCCTTGTTCATTGCATTTGCAGCTTGTGCCTCCCTAATCGTCGCTGATACTTCCTGCATAAAAACCCGCATATCCTCCCGAATCCGCGATTTAAAATTGTCGAGTTCTGTTGCCATCCCAGCCCGGAACGTTTCGTGCGCCTGAAACAGAGCCACATTGATTGCTGACGCAATCTCAGAGGGAATGATTGGCTGCGTCGCATGCTCATTTACAACTTCTTGGTTGCTGGACACACTACGCTGCCCGCTAAAAGCTACGGGAGCTGTACAAATCTCTCTAGCCCATCCTGTTCCGCCATTCTCTCCGATCACAAAATATCTTTCGTCCTTGTCCACCATATTGAGGCTGTTAAATATGCCCTACGATTTTGACCTGCCTGAGTATTTGCCTTCTCTTGCTGCTCACAAGTGATAACTGGAGTCATTAATTCGGTCTCTAGCTAACTCAAAACTGATCTCCTAGTAGTTCCGTCAAACTATTGTTCTCTCTTTTTCTAATCACTTTAAATATTTAACTTTTTCTTTTACTATCTTTTCCAGACTTTCTTCATAAACTATATGGGTGAGATGTCAAACCCTCCGATCAGCATCTGGATTCTTATGTTCCTTCTTTTCATATTATGTTTTCCGTGTTTAATACCTTCTACGCAATTAGATTTGTACTATTGTATTTGGTTATAAAAAGACTCCCGCCGGACAACAAGTGCATTGATTCTCAGGAATCGTGCATGGATCACGGCCTTTATAGGAAATCCCTAGTTCTGTCGGGTAAGTATCAATTTAATTAAATATAAGTACACAATTGATTAATGACATCCATTTTTCCCTTACAGAATTTGTTTTGAACGGCAACGCAGCAGCAGATTATATTTTTCCACTCTGGGACCAGCTCAAACCAAATCTCTGTGGGCTTGTCTGGATCATGTTAGGGCTGTTTTCAGGAAAGCTACCCTACTCTTCTGTACCAATCGTGGCAGCAACGGGCTTAGATTTGGTATCTTACCCGCGGTCCAGACGATTGAACTTGGAGAGGTGCTCCTAACGAAACAATCTCTGTCGGATTTTGAAATTTCTTCTCCTGCTGTATACTCGATAACTAGCAATCTGTTTGTTTTTTGATTGGGCGCCATTTGTTATGATCCGACCTTCTTTCTCGGGTCCCACTATCGCCGGCTAGCTTACGGCTGACTCAGGGATGAGTACGACCTCGATAGCTGGACTGGTCGGCTAACAACAAAAAATTTATATCTTTTCAGATGCCTATCACGGCTCACACACTAAACATAAATACTAGGCAAAAATAGCTGGATTTATTTGCCAGAACATTACCCGCCCTACCATAGGTTGACTTACAAAAATCGGACAACCCCCTTAACTCTCAGACACTGATCTTCAGAACGCCACCTCACCCCCTAGAACAATTTTACACTAACATATTCTTTTCACTCTCAAATACATATATTATATAACGATCCACTAACAACTATAGACATCCTCATTATGTTTCCTAACCAGGGTACCTCTGGGACGAATACACGACAAATAATAAATGTACATATAAATGGGATAAATAAATTAAATTAAGGGAATAAATTAAATAAATACTTAAATACTATAGCTCCCTACTGCCATGTCTGGCTTTTACTCGGCTTTTAATTAAGTATAAAAACCTTGGGCCACCCAGAGGTGGGTGGCCAATTTCTCCTCCAAAAATTGGATCATCTGGGGGGCCGCTGCCAAATCCAGCAATCAAGCTCCTCTTCACAAAAACTTTCCAGAAAATATCCCGAGATAGAGACTTATTGCTAACTTTTCAAATATAAATCTAATTTTCGGCTGGGCTACGTGCATTCCGCAAAAGAGCTAGGCAATGACTTTTAAAAAACTTGAGACCCTTCTTCTTACTCTGAGCCACTATTCGCCCAGGACGGAAACAATTTAAAATTTTGAGCCGCTCACCCCCTGTACCTTCGGAACTAGTGAACCAGCACGACCCAGTAAACCACTCGTGCGCAGCCCTGGTTCCAATCTCGTTTATCGGCGGCGTGTAGATCGATAAACATTAAGATCAAAACAAACAAACAAACATTTCGGATCTTAGTTTTATACCAGCACATAACAGCACACTCCGGTTTCCGAATGGATGAAGAAACAGGAGTGGAAAATGTGCTGTTCGGTCTGTCGCTTGGGAATCTCACCTCGCACGGCTTAGAATCATCTCCGGATGCCTGCCCAACGTAGGCCATCGCCCACGCCCTGAGATAAGGCGTGAGTGTTTTGGCTTTGCCACCAAAAGAGTTAGCCGGGCAATAAATAACACTCTGACTTCTCTTAGTTCAGGTCTTGGTGAACTCTTTGCTGAACATGGGATGCATATGGATCGGTACACGTCCTATTGCACTTGGACTCCGAGATTTGCCTTTCAACTGAGATTTTTATGGACCTTGTGTGTATCATCTTAGTCTCGGGCATCACTTCGTCTTCGGATTGCCTTCGGTTCCTGGGCCAAACCACAACGAACGAAGCTAGCGAACTTTCCGGTGGTCTGCCACTGGACTGTTCATATGTGGACTTGCCACCAAAATTCGGAGATTGCTTATGCAGACACACTTTCCTCATCATCCGATTACGTTCCGTATTCTGTTGCTGTTGATGCCGTGGCTGGTGCTGCTGACGCTGGTCTTTACGTAGAGGTGGCTTAGAAGGATTGTGCGACTGTCTGGTATGGACGTAAGAACCATCGCCTAGGTTATAAAGGACTTGATTCTTCTCCTCTCGATGCTGGTGGCTTTGCGTGTGGCATTGCGGCGACTTCCATGAACGCTTGGCCTTTCTGTCAACCTGCTCCAGTTCAACTTCAGATTTCTCCTTATCACGCAACCAGTCTTTGTCATTGGGATTTTGTCGCCTCTGCTCCTTGTGGGTGAACTCCGTCTGTGCCGGTGTCGCATCCACGATGGATCCCTGACTCTCCCATGTGCCGCGATCAAACATTATGGTTTTCTCCTCGTCGCTTTTCCGCTGCTTCTGACTGGTCATGCTAAAACCGCTGTCTGTGGTTATAGGTTGAGCCGGGTTGAGCTGTGCCGCTTCCACGTCGTTTCTTCTGACCATCCCCTTATGATGGGTAGGCGGAAGTGTGGGACCCTGGTTCACTTCGCGCTCCTCATTGCAGTCTGCACGATCAATTGAATTAATATGCAATTCCTTGTTCATTGCATTTGCAGCTTGTGCCTCCCTAATCGTCGCTGATACTTCCTGCATAAAAACCAGCATATCCTCCCGAATCCGCGATTTAAAATTGTCGAGTTCTGTTGCCATCCCGGCCCGGAACGTTTCGTGCGCCTGAAACAGAGCCACATTGATTGCTGACGCAATCTCAGAGGGAATGATTGGCTGCGTCGCATGCTCATTTACAACTTCTTGGTTGCTGGACACACTACGCTGCCCGCTAAAAGCTACGGGAGCTGTACAAATCTCTCTAGCCCATCCTGTTCCGCCATTCTCTCCGATCACAAAATATCTTTCGTCCTTGTCCACCATATTGAGGCTGTTAAATATGCCCTACGATTTTGACCTGCCTGAGTATTTGCCTTCTCTTGCTGCTCACAAGTGATAACTGGAGTCATTAATTCGGTCTCTAGCTAACTCAAAACTGATCTCCTAGTGGTTCCGTCAAACTATTGTTCTCTCTTTTTCTAATCCCTTTAAATATTTAACTTTTTATTTTACTATCTTTTCCAGACTTTCTTCATAAACTATATGGGTGAGATGTCAAACCCTCCGATCAGCATCTGGATTCTTATGTTCCTTCTTTTCATATTTTGTTTTCCGTGTTTAATACCTTCTACGCAATTAGATTTGTACTATTGTATTTGGTTATAAAAAGACTCCCGCCGGACAACAAGTGCATTGATTCTCAGGAATCGTGCATGGATCACGGCCTTTATAGGAAATCCCTAGTTCTGTCGGGTAAGTATCAATTTGATTAAATATAAGTACACAGTTGATTAATGACATCCATTTTTCCCTTACAGAATTTGTTTTGAACGGCCACGCAGCAGCAGATTATATTTTTCCACTCTGGGATCAGCTCAAACCAAATCTCTGTGGGCTTGTCTGGATCATGTTAGGGCTGTTTTCAGGAAAGCTACCCTACTCTTCTGTACCAATCGTGGCAGCAACGGGCTTAGATTTGGTATCTTACCCGCGGTCCAGACGATTGAACTTGGAGAGGTGCTCCTAACGAAACAATCTCTGTCGGATTTTGAAATTTCTTCTCCTGCTGTATACTCGATAACTAGCAATCTGTTTGTTTTTTGATTGGGCGCCATTTGTTATGATCCGACCTTCTTTCTCGGGTCCCACTATCGCCGGCTAGCTTACGGCTGACTCAGGGATGAGTACGACCTCGATAGCTGGACTGGTCGGCTAACAACAAAAAATTTATATCTTTTCAGATGCCTGTCACGGCTCACACACTAAACATAAATACTAGGCAAAAATAGCTGGATTTATTTGCCAAAACATTACCCGCCCTACCATAGGTTGACTTACAAAAATCGGACAACCCCCTTATCTCTCAGACACTGATCTTCAGAACGCCACCTCACCCCCTAGAACAAATTTACACTAACATATTCTTTTCACTCTCAAATACATATATTATATAACGATCCACTAACAACTATAGACATCCTCATTATGTTTCCTAACCAGGGTACCTCTGGGACGAATACACGACAAATAATAAATGTACATATAAATGGGATAAATAAATTAAATTAAGGGAATAAATTAAATAAATACTTAAATACTATAGCTCCCTACTGCCATGTCTGGCTTTTACTCGGCTTTTAATTAAGTATAAAAACCTTGGGCCACTCAGAGGTGGGTGGCCAATTTCTCCTCCAAAAATTGGATCCTCTGTGGGGCCGCTGCCAAATCCAGCAATCAAGCTCCTCTCCACAAAAACTTTCCAGAAAATATCCCGAGATTGAGACTTATTGCTAACTTTTCAAATATAAATCTAATTTTCGGCTGGGCTACGTGCATTCCGCAAAAGAGCTAGGCAATGACTTTTAAAAAACTTGAGACCCTTCTTCTTACTCTGAGCCACTATTCGCCCAGGACGGAAACAATTTAAAATTTTGAGCCGCTCACCCCCTGTACCTTCGGAACTAGTGAACCAGCACGACCCAGTAAACCACTCGTGCGCAGCCCTGGTTCCAATCTCGTTTATCGGCGGCGTGTAGATCGATAAACATTAAGATCAAAACAAACAAACAAACATTTCGGATCTTAGTTTTATACCAGCACATAACAATTTCATACAGCCATGCTCCGGTTTTCACTTAATTTTGCGAATTGCGATTTGAGCAATTTCAATTTAGAGTGCTCCGAATTTCGTCAGTTTTTGATATCGATAATGTTTCATTCCCAAACCGGTTTGTGTCATTCCACATAACAAAAACAGCTGATGAGCGCCATTTCAGATTTGTAAAGTTTGTTTTGCAATAATTCCAAGTGAAATTAAAATGCGTTTTTGATTTGCCATTGCCTGCTTTGAGGAAAAACGACGCCGTAAAATTCTTCAGCTAAGACGCAGACATCATTTACGGAAAAATATGCCAGTACTTTGTCAGATGAACGGTAAGTCATGTGTGCATAAAAATATGAACTTTATTTTAAATCAAAAGCTCATTGTTTTTAGGTTCTGGGAATCATTTCGATTGGATAAACAAACTTTTTTAATAATTGTATCCAAAATACGAGCAGATCTCAAATCATCCCGAATAGCGCAGTCAACTCAACTAGCAGCAGTGCTGCGGTATCTTGCCACTGGCTCTTACCAGTTGTCTGTTGCAAAGGATCACCATATAAACATGGGCAGGAGTACATTTGGGAATTTACTTCACAACATTATTCAGTTGCTGGAAAGGACAGTATGCGCAGAGGAAATAAATTTGCAAATGACACCAGGATAAATTCAGAAATCGCGGGACTACTTTTACTCCAAATACCAACTTCCTAGCATTATCGCATGTGTAGATGGAACACACATTCAAATTAGAAAAACCTACCTATTTAATTCAACTGCCAACTTTGAACATTTGGCATCAATGGCAATCCGATCGCCCTTGGCAAATCCCCTGGCCAAATCAGGGTTATTTCTCATAAACTTGAGAATGATTTCATCCTGATTCACATTCTTATGCTTGCCCCTACAATTAATGGAATAATAATATTCAAAATGAATAAAATTAGACAGGCAAACTTAAATTATAACGAAACTTATATGTTTGGCTTGTTTCAATAATAAACACTCTTTAGAAACAGCGGACAGAGTTGCCAACGATCGAAGTTATCATTTTGCAACCATGCCGCTCACATTTTTACTATTAAAAAATGCTTGTAGTTCTGTGTGGTATTTGCTTAAATAATTTAAAACCATAATTAACCCACAACTAAAAATCATCAAGCTTGTATGTGAAGTTTAAGCATTGTTTCGTATCTTTTTACGTTCCGCTGATTACTTGGGCAACTCTAGCAATTCTATCGGTTATCGATAGTTATGTATCGATATATACCATAGCCAAAACGCAATTTGTTGTTGTCTAAAGGTATTTTGCTGCTCGTGCAATTTTGGGAGGGTTAGGAAAAAAATTGTTTAACACAAGAGTTCAATCCAAACTGTATAAGAGAGTCGACAAATACAATCTTAAAGAGTCAAAGAATGATAAAAAATTGATTCATAGGATGGCTGCTCTTAACTGTAGCAATATTTTTTATTTACTTTTCATTTCACGGACTCAGACGTCGCCGGTTTTAAATAGGCGAAATTTTGCGATTTGCGAATTTCGGAGCAACTACTTTTGCGATTTAGCGACCAAATCGTAAAATTTTTGCGAAAGCGAAAATGGGAGCATGGCTGATAGTGAAGAATTCGCCTTACAGTACGCGCAGACGATCCAAGGGCCGCTGCATGCTTGCGAACAGAACGCTGCGGTGATTGGAGAATTGATTGTCTCACAGCCTCGACGTTTTCTGGTAATCTGATGGGCCGGGCGCCAACAGGTTTTTTTTCACCACACTACCGGTTACACGAAAACAGTTGACCCAACCAACAATTGATTTCCCGTCTGGAACAGGGGCCAAGGGCGCGAGATGAAAATGATTTCGGAAGGCCATATTCCCAAATGTATCTAGAGAAAGTAAGTGAGAGCGAACAGCTGACTAATTTCTGACAGAAGCGGTGTCGACTGCGAAATCGTTCAGTATAGATCAGGCATGCCCAAAAGCAACATACGACAGAGCGCTCACCAATACTCACAAAGATAAGCACCAATACCAATGATGAAATTGTTGTTGGTCAGTTTGCTTGCGCTCGCAAACACCAATCAAAGAAGAGAACAAAACCGGTTTTTGTTCTACGCGTCGCATACACACGAAATCTTAAGCATGTGTGTCGTTTTGTATGCCACGCAGGGCGCATGTATACGATCATTGATTTCCTATGTTTGGTGCAATTACAATAACAAAACGTACCCAAAGAGCATACGGCTTAACTCCATTGTGACAAGGAGATACTTCAATAGTGACAACAAAATCTGTTACTCAAAATTATTGTCGACATAGGAAAACACGGTGGTTAGAGGGAGATGGACATAGTCAAAAAAAAAAGTCAGAGAGTCAAAAAATAACTCAAAGAGCCAAAATGACAGCGAACAGCTGACAAATATCTGAGTGAAAAGTTGTCGACGCAGCAAAGTGTGCTTCTATGTTAGTTTTTCTATGGAAAGAGGAAGAATATCCAAAGAGCGACCAATCTATGTGTTATAAGAAAATACGCAATCAAGTGTTGTAAAATGGTATTTTTGATTTTGAATAGGGGTATTCAACACGCCCCCTCAAAAATAACGTTCATAACACGATGGCTGAGAAATGCGGCTTACAGATGTGGCATTTCAACATTTCTTTTTCGAAATTTCTACTTTGGCCACCACTGGTTGAACTATTTTATTCTATGCGATTTTGCCGTAAAGTTTATTATGAGAGTCCATTTAATTCTCCGTTGAACAAATGTTGCCCAATTAATTTGGATTCCGTTTGACGAAGTTATTCGCTTATTTCTGAGTACACCTCGGCGATCTAGTATTTTTTAGTATGCTAACATATTAGTGTGTTCTATAACAGAAGTGCCCCAATAAGTATGCTCTGTTTAGTTTGGCGACAAATTCAAAAAATCTTTTTTAAATATTTAAAATGCTAATATAATAAAATACCATGGATGACCAATGATGAAGAATATAGAATATGTCATAAAAATGTTAATATTCAGCATCGACGAACAAATGGATTAGCCATCCTAAAGTAATCCCATCTTATCTCGTAGTTCCATAAATCTTGCAGCAGGCAACGGCTTAGTAAAAGTGTCAGCAAGTTGATTCTCTGTAGAAATATACTCAAGACATACATACCTTTCCTTTCTCATGATTCTGATGATTTCGAAAATTGGAATTGGGGTTTTTATCATGTTTTACAGTTCCCCTATTGAAAATCTAGCTGGGAAGTTAGCACACAAAGCTGATTTGCAAACAACTTTACAGCGACCGAACCCAATTTTACTCAATTCTAGAATGCCATCGAATTTTACTTTAAAGCGTGGTACGGAGACGCTGACAATTTTTGCGGAGCCCATCTAATTACATAGCTCAGGAAATCCGCTCACGAAAATTCTCAGAGCGTATTGTCAGAGCGAGTACGGAGCAACCAACAATTCGCTATGACAATTTACGTGGACCTGCCAACTCGTTTTTTTGAAAGCAGCTGATAAATTCTCGAAGGGGGTCTGCAAATTATGAAACTTGTTTGATAATTGTCAGATTTCCTGGCCGCAATTAAAAAAATGGATGCAAAAAAAACAAAAAACCATACAAAAGTCATTTGGAGAACTTTACGGAGGACGAACAAGCGGCGTTAATCAAAGGGGTCGAGTCTCAATCCATTTTATGGGATTTGACTAACAAAAAGCATTTCGATACCCGCAGCTGCATCACTTGTGGCGGAGAATCCTTCTCTGTATGCTTCTCCCGGCATGCCATTTGCCCAATGTATGCATTCCACCCGAGTCTAACCTTCGCAGTCTCCACAGCCCAGGGAACGGCCCTACAGCTAACGGCCAAGCAGCCCTAAGCTGAAGTCTTCACTGTGGTAGTCTCCGTTGCTACTGTTGTGGCCACCTTTAAATGCGTATTCACCTAGTTTATCCTCCTCTAATACTCCCGGCGAGTGTGATCCGCCTCCATTCTATGAAGCTGGCTGTGGCTATGAATATTGCCTCTGGTTTAATATGTGGCCCAGCAATTATAATCTCCAGATGCGTTTTGTGTTGTCGTTATAGCAGTATGTCTAAGTGGCTAAGTTCTGCTCCCGCAGTCCAAACTAAAGGGCTTCTACCGCCCCACACAAAATGCTTCCATGAAATAGACCATGGCATTAACACAGACAACTGAATTTCCCCCAGTGACTTCCATTTTCAATTTTATACACTCTTTTATTTTATTTGAATTAGCCCGCCTATTTTTTATACACACAACAGCTGATTTCTGTCTGTTGCCTGGTCACACTACATTGTCTGAGCCGCTCAAGAAATTATCAAACAATTTCCGCTCCGCAAAAATTGTCAGCGTCTCCGTACTACGCTTAAGCAGAGTTGCCGAGCCCATATGGATTTTATGGGCTTACGCACCATATTCGAACTTTTCGCAGCATCCACATATACCATAGACGGACTTTTTTGTGTTTGGTCATATTCGTATACATACATATTATTTTCGTTTTCTTTTTGCTTATTGACTTTATTTACCTTGCCGTTGTCCGCTTTAGCATACACACTTTGTTCGTTTTCCATTTGTACAGTTTACGCTTTCAAAGTCGATTCCGTTATTCGTGTCCGCCATCTTTTTTTTGATCTTGATTGTTTACACAGAGAAGAAAAATATGCAAAAGCTACACAAAAATGTGCAATTTCTACACGTTTTGACCGGGATTTTCAACCCATAAAGTTTGTGTAGCTTTTCTGCACGCCGGGGTCGATATATATCGCGTATCGACAGGTTCTTTAAGAGCAGCCAACTTAATCATCAAAAGTACAGTTTGCCAAAGCTAAAGAAGAACGAGTAAGAGCGCTGTACTCGAGCTTCCCGACTACAAAATACCCTGTTCAATTGAGACAATTGCTTAATAACTTTTGTGTTTTTGCTCGTATCTTATTTTCCTTTTGAGAGTAGTTAGATGTAAGGCCTAGGATAGTATATATTAAGCCACCAGGTTCTAACTCTAAAATTGTGGCTGTGACAGTTTTTTGCGGTTTGAGGGGGGAGGAGGGGATACATACATACATTTGCACAACTTCATGATCCCCTTTTCCCATTTTTAATGGGAACAGGGTATAAAAAGGACACATCTGTCATATGTCATTAAGGGATCACATGATGCTTCATACGATCGGTAACTTGAAGAAGCACATGTCTACAATAAAATGTATGACCGCCACCGCCGCCGCCGGCAGACCCCCACAATTGCAAGTGCAGCATCCACCACCTTAGCCGCTTCGTCGTCATCGTCACAGGCCACAGTAGCACATCCACTGCAAATGGAACAACAGCAGCAACAGATATTTGATAATGTCAATGCGAATGCCACGGCTACACCAAATTCATCTTCAACGGAGCAAACACCACCGCTTGGTCAGTCAGTACCTCAGGATTATACACGAAATACTGTCTTAAAGCTACAGCAGGACTTGCAGCAGATACAGACCGCAGTAGGAGCCGCAACAGCAAATTTCCAAACATTGGAGCAACAAACATCGCGAATTGATGGCAACTTGCAGCAACTGAACCAGCGCACAGTGGTAGATTGTGCCAATCTGGCAGGCAATAATTAATAACATACAAAATAACTTAACACTTTCCAGAAGCTATATGGCACCTTTATCGAGTTAAATTTAATTTTTTGAACACTCTGATGTACTTCTTGATATTAACGATATTTAATGGTATGACGACATAGAATAACAAACGTACATAGAAGCGACATGTCAGGCAAACAATTTGCAATTTCATTTTCGCGTTTCAAGTTGTGGGGGTAACGCACACAAGGGGTAGGCTGATGCTATTTTTAGAATGCCAGAGAGCGCCCATAGCTGAGAGAGAGAGAGAGTCATGTGTTCCGACTGCAAAAGAGAGCTACTTAATATAAAAATCGAAAAAAAAAATCCATCAGAATTTTGGCTTTTGGCTGGAATTCTGCAACATGAGCTCGTCTTAAAAAAAGGTATTTTGCTAGATCTGGCATAAAAATCTGAAATTGAAGAAAACAAACTGAAATTACCCAAATAATATATTAAATTTTAAAATTTTCATCAACTGATACCCCCTTAATTTTAGGACAAATTTGGATGGAATTTACAACAAAAATTTAAAAATTTGCGAGAACCATTTTTCGAGTATTTAAATATAGGCAGGCGAATTGTGAAAAGTTATGCCATTCCAACAATGGAACTGGATGAGTTCTACGAGATTTTATAAAATAAAGGAATTTGAAAGCAACTACTTGATGAAATTTATTCTTTATAAGTATAATCATTGTATAATCTTAGCTTATTTGAAAATTAAAAAAAAATTTAGTTTATTGTCCACCAATAATGTTTAATTTTGTCTACAAAGCAAAAGACATGTTTTCTTAACAACACTAATATAAGAAAGTCTAATATTTTAAATGTATGCTCCTAGCATTCGCCGCTGAATATTTAAAATATAAGACTTAATATTCAACTTTTCCGGCTCAGACTCGAAAATTTTATAGAAAATTTACACATGTTTTGAGCTTGTTTCCAAAAACATTTGCGATGGAGCACAAAGTTTACAAAATCAGTGTCTGAATTGCAATTCTTATGAAAGATAAATCTTTCGCTTGGTGCAGTTAAGACTTCATCACTTTTCCTTAATTCTTTGGAGCACTTTTATACAAAATAATAGCATTCAACGTCATTTTCATGCCATTTTAGAAATACATTCGTTTTTTGGTGTCCACAAACTTAATATCTTCAAGACTACTTAGAAAATATTTTATAAAGTTGTATGATTTGCTATTTAGCCAAAACTATTGATTATTTTCAGATTTTCTTTGGTTATGTTACACAGAATTTCTACGTTTAGCCCATTCTCAGAAACAAAGTATTAATTTAAAATCATGCTCCATTTCGAGAAAATAGATTTCATTAAGAAAACGCAAGTCTGGTTGGCAACTTTTTTTTATTTCTTTCGAGCCCATTGCTCTACAAGCCATCAATTAGATCTAAATTCTGGTTGTATCTTATCTCTTTCCGAAGCGCCATTTCATCCATTAAAAGAACAACATGGGTTTCGTTCTTGCTTGTAAGTTCTGAGCACAATTTTTAGATGGTTTCAAATGCGGTATTTTTAAAAGCAGGCTGTAGAAACTTTAAAGGGGCTTCGCTAACTTCGCTTGAATATTCTTTTGGTCTACTACTGAGAAGTAATTTGTAAAAACTTTTCGACTCGACACAGTTGTTTTGAACAACATTTTCATCATAAATATTTTGAGGATCTTTTAAATCAGCGGTGCTATTTTTAGCGAAGTCGTCAAACTCATCCAGTTCCATTGTTGGAATGGCATCGATTTTAAAAAATCGCTTAC
>JBAMBO010000419.1:0-23667 GCA_037044535.1 Lordiphosa magnipectinata
GCAATTTTCTCTAATAATCAATGACTTTAATTGTATCATTTTTACTTAACAGGGCTCTTAAGCGAAATTTCCATATGGAATACTTCTCGCCATCATTATATTTCGCTTTGATTTATCCGTTTTATGTTGTAAAATCCAATATACATATACAATGATACTTAACTGCAGTTTGTCAAGCGCGGCCTGGGCCAATAACCTATAAAACCTTAGAAGCCAGAGGAGTCTCAAACAGCTTCGTCTCAGCAGGTGGCAGGCAACAACAGAATCAGCAGCAGCAACAATCAATCGTCTTTATTCAGCAGCAACAATATACACCACAAGGCAGCAACTTCCACTCATGTATTTCACAACAGCATCCAAATAAAAAGTCACTTTAAATCAGAGATGGGCGCGTCGCGACGTTCCAATGCACACGAGGCAGCGTGTACATAGGACCTCTGCCGCGGCCGACTGCACAAAATTGTGCTTGTATGCGTGTGAAAAGTGTGACGATATGTGTGCATGCCCATCTCTGCTTTAAATTTATATTTTGTTTATTTTTAATTTTCTTTTCGGAGCACAACTTCTTGTCACACCAACAGAATACAAGAAAAGAAGGAGTCGGTAAAACGGAAACAGCGATATTTGGTCATACTACAAAATGGTCTAACGCCTCCATGTACATATATAAAATGCTTTTGCCATATTAGTGGTATTCATGCACAACAATAGGAACGTGGAAATTAAATAGCGGATAATTTTCAACAAAGCCTAACGTTATATTCATCCGATTTGGATCAAACTCCCCAAAAATTGTGTTGGAACAGATAATATTAATAACTGAAAAGCATAAAGACCCTACCATTGAAAACAAATACGTTTTAATCGCTAGAACTACTTTTTCGACCGATCGTTCCTATGCCAGCTATATACTATAGTCATCCGATTTGGATCAAACTTATCAGAATTATGTAAAAGCATATAACATTAGTTAATATTAAGTTTGATAGCGATACCCCTGAAAACAAAAAATTTTTCGTTATATAATTTAATTTTGTAGATAGGAATGTAATTTGACCCTAAATTGCGTGACACTACTAATACTCTTTAAGTTTGGTGGGAGTTGGTTCCACAACCGAACAGTGTTTACAAAAAATTGGCGTTCAGAGCTGGCTAGTGTATGGCGAATTGCGATGAGATTCAAAGTTCTCGTTGAGACGGCAAAACTTATTTATTTTGTCATATAAATACGATGGTTGTCTAGTGTATATTATCTATGTAATAGTAGCAGAGATCTATAATCAGTGCAAGTCTTAAAATCAAGGTCATATATCTGTCTGGCAAAGCATGTAATGTGGTCAGTTCTTTTCTTATTATACACATACCAGAGAGGACTAAATAACCAGAGATGAAATCGCTCTCACTGTTAAGTTAACAGAAAAAAAACCATGAAGCCATCGAGGCGTTGCAGTTTTCGGAGTCAGCAAAGACAAACAGCTGCGTGCTGTTTTGTTTTGGCTACAAATGCGATAGAGAAAAGACACAAGCGAAAGGGAGGGCATGTATATCGCTCTCTGTCATTTCGTTCTGTTTGTGTATCTCTTGCATATTTTTATGTGATGTTGCCAAGACTGTTTGTTAGAAATTCGTATTGTTGTCATTGTCGGCATTGTTGCCAATCTTCACCAAAGTTACTTCTCATTTTATTGCCTAAGCGAATGACAACCTGTTGCCTGTTGCATGGCACCTGTTATCGAGTTCGCATTTATTTTAATTTATCTAGCCAACGCACTTTGAAATAAAATTTGGAAAGCTTCCGATTTTGGTAAATTCACACACAAAGGAAATTGACTGAAAATTTTGTATGGAAATTATTTTTATCATCCGAAAACATAGTTTGCGAAATATATGTTTTTTCCCCATTTTCGAAATTAATTCCCCAAGATAGGAAAATGAGGTGGAGGGTGAAAAATAAAAGTATAAATAATAAAAACACATTATTTTATAAGAATTGAAATAAGGGAAAATTATTGAAATGTTTTAAGAATTAATTAATGAATCGCCGGAAAAGTTTGTATTGGAAAATTTTTTTCATCCGATTGACTTAAAACTCGGCTTGTAAGCATAGTACGCGAAATAATTCGACACGTGTTTTCCCGGTTTTGAAAAATACGCCCACGAGGAAAATGGCCCGAAAATTCTGCATGCAAAATCCCATTTTTCATCCCGTTGACTTGAAACTTGGTTTGTAAGCATAGAATGCCAAATAATTTGTGAATTCAGTTTCCGATGCTGGAAAATCAGCCCCCAGGGTGTGAAAAACTCTGTATGGAAATCACTATTTTTCATCCGTATGAGTTAATACACGGTAAAATTCACGACAAACGGTGGGAAATGGGTTGCGGGGGTGGGTATGAAGTTCGAGGTGAGAAAAAGGAGTTCTGGGAAGAGTTCAAGGCTTATTGTTCGCATAGCATACAATATTAATAATGGCAGAGTTTAAGGACGTTCTCATTGAAAATAAAAAAGTTTTTCGCACTAAGACCCATTTTTCGACTGATGGTTTCTGTGGCAGCTATAAGATATAGTCATTAGATCCGGTCGGTTCCGACATATTAGCAGCGTGCAGTTAAAAGAAGACTCTGTTCAAAATTACAGCTCGATATCTTCAAAACTGAGGGACTAGTTCGACAGACAGACTGACAAAGCTCAATCTACTCAGGTCGTCGCCCTAATCAAGAATATATATAGTTTATGGGGTCCGAAATGCGTTGCCAACTTCTGGGCAAAATTATAAATCCCTTTGCAAATTTATAAAATCAGGAGTTTGAGAGTATTTTGATTTTTTTTGCTGACTGATGTTGATTGTCGGCACGTCTCGATTGCTTTCGGCCAGATATAAGGTTTTCGTGGTGCCACCTGGCCCATATTCGCAACAAAATGACCAGCATTGTTTTCAACAAGCTCTGGCGATGGTCAAAGCACGGGTTGGTCTTATCAAACCACAGCGGATGCGTCTTCTGCGTCTCCCTTATGCACTTATCAAAAATAAAAGTGCAGATGTTGGCGCGATAAGGGCTTTCAGCAAATTCCTTGCGGAATACCTGGTAGTGCACATTGCACACGCCGAAGAATGAATCCGTTGGGTTCTTTAAGGCCAACCACTCCGTAAATTTTTTTGCGAAAATAAGACTCTCACTCGCTTGCCTCTGCGCCACGTCGATTTTTGATAGAATCTCATCGCAAGCTGAGCAATTAAACTTCTTCTTGCTTATGAGATATCCATCAAAATATCTAAGATTTTCTGAAAATTAGGGCGAAAATGGCACTTTTTAGGGTGAGTTGATTTTTGAGTGTACCGCCTCTTCTTCACCCTGGACCACGGCAGATAGCAGCTCCTCCTGATCCCCCTGGATCCCCTCAATACCCATAATAGGATAGGCATTTTTTTTTATTTTCGTCTTAAGTACATCCTGAGGGTGGAAGTGCTTATTGCAGATGTACAAATGCACGTTGCTCTGCATGGACGATTTGATATTGCAGTTTAGCTCCCACTGATCGCGTTTCCGATTATCAGTGGGAAAGCCATGCAAAAAAGATGGAGGGGATGTGCATGAACACCCAACCACACAACACATTCTTTGCCATGATTCAAAACACGGCTAGTGAACAGGCTGTCCAGCATGACCCAAACTAATAGTTGGGATCGATCCCATACGGAGCCAACGGCCGCCTGCAGAGTGACATACATCAGTGAAATGGCGCTCACAGATTCGCGATTGGGCATTGACTCTATCTACGTCAAGTCGCAAATTTTCACACCATTCTCCCACCGTTTTCAGGAATTCGATAACTTTTGGCACCTCCAAGACAGCCTAGAGCCACGCACTTAATATTTGGCATTTTTAAAATTAATTTTTTTAAGTCGCAGCAGATTCGCACAGAGGACTTTTTTGTGTCGACGGCTGAATCGCTAATGCCGCAAAGCTGATCGCAATGCGCGCACCAGTCAAATGCATGGCAAATTTGCGGTGTTGACGATTTTCACGCTTTCGGTCTGAAGTAGTGGACGACAAAAAGCAAAATCACATTTTGGCTTGACATGTATGTATGTGTGTGTAACCACCCTTCAGTTCCACAATTCACTACTCGTAAAATTCACTAGTCTTTCACGCATCAGCGTTGACGTCGACGTCGGTAGAGCTCAATTCTGTGTATATTTGTTGTTGCAATATTACCCACAAAAAACCCAAAAAAAAAGGCCACGCCTCCCGCTGCTCTCACAGGCAAAGACAAAATTTTTGACAACGCCAAACGAAGAAGTTTGCATACCCTTTAAATTTGTGCAAGCACTAAAACTATATTTTAGGTATATATTTTAGAATTTTAAAATAAGAGGCTTGGACAGGTCGTTTCTGGCATAGCCTTATGATGGAATTTTTTCATTATTTTCCCAAAAGCAATCAACTATTTATGGATCATAAATAAATGTATTCATATACTTTATATAGTCGGATATGCCTTTGCATTAAGTAGGTAAAAGTAACCGAAGGTCAAAAAAAAATTAACGGCGCATCAATTGTTGCTTTTGTCTTTTGCGTTTCCGTGCCCGTCGTCACTTGCGTAGAAAAATCTAAGTTGCATTTGTGTTTTTACTGGCAGCGCGAGACGTTTAACTTGTCAATTTGTTTAATTTTGTTGTGACCGAAATTATCGTACGTGCATTAATTGTCTGCAGACTAGTTGCTGTGATGTGGATTGCTTCTTTTATGTAGTTTTTTTCATTCAATTCTATTATTAGTTTTCTATATTTAATAGTTATTTGTAAATTATGTTTATTATTTAATAAATTGATAAATAAAATGAGTGAATAAAACAAAAATTAAATGTTGCGTGTTTGGGAATCGGGGGAAAAGTCCTTAGTTTATTATTTTATGAAATTCATGAATCGAATTATAATCAATTTAGTATGAATTCATCGGTGAATTTTGCAACAATTTCATCGAAAATCTAATATGAATTTAAAGGTGAAATCATTGATGAATTCTGATACAAATTCATCGATGATTCAGTGTTGACTTCTTTGCAAAAGTCATGCAGGAATCATGGGTGAACCATAAGTGAATTAATTGGTGAATTCATAAATGAATTTTGCAAAGAAATCATGCGTGAATCATCGATGAATCTATATAGTGATTCATCAGTGATTCACCCATGAACAGTCATGCATGACCGCCTAGGACATGCCCATGTTAAATTCACCACTTTTTTGTATGGGAGCTCACCGATGATTCATCGATGCCCTAGGCCAATTCATCGGTGAATCATTGGTGATTCATAGGTGACGCGAACTGAAGGGCACTGAACGAAGTTCAGCGACGAGCTCGGTGTGCCAACTTCGCAACGTTGGTCTGACGTCATAAGCATAAGCAAATTACAAAAACAGAAACCAACGCACATGTGCGAGAGGAGAGAAACACAAGCAAAAAATAAAAACAAAGAAGCATGGGCAAAGACAACGCTCTGTGCGTTCGTGTCCGAAAACTGCCAGAGCCTCGATAGCCTCATGGTTTTTTTCGGACTAAATTTAAGAGAGCGAATTCATCTCTGGTTATTTTGTCCTCTCTGCTATTACTTAAACTAGATAAATAACAACGAGGCATTCGGAAATTATGCATCCCTTAAAGTGCCGTCCACCAGCAAATCTATTCTTTATGTAATTCCAGTGGCAAGATATCATTCCATTCCATTTGATGGCTCCATGTCTTCTGTATCATAATTCTTGCAAAGATGTGGAAATCCGTAATTAGTCCAAAGGGGTCAAATATGACCATGAAGATACCGAGAAACTCTCTTTTTGTTGGCATGCGGTTTCCTTGAATGACATCAGTCGATATACGTTGGAACTTAGTTTTAAATTCAAAACTCTCTTCTTTTGTATTCCAGTACATCCCTAGAATTTTTTCAGTAGAACGATGACTTTCCATGTTCAACAATTTTTCGCAGCTTAATGTTTCATTCGTCTCCTTCTCTATCTGTTACTACGTTTATACGCCAGCTATTTGCAAATAGAAATAATTTGTAAATAGCTTACTCACTGTTTATACGCTAAACTCCATACGTAAATAAATCTATTTTTTAGTGCTGTTGGATTGCCATCAAGCAGTTTCATGGCCTTATTTTCTTTCATTACTCGAAGAAGTGCCTTGGTATCCGCCTTGGTTCAATTGCAAACAAGCGTTGCAAGTTTTTATCTTCAACATTTCTCTTTTTCCTTCGCCTGCAGTCGATATGAATGACAATTACAATATAGCAGTGCGCTACCATATAGTTAAAAACAGCAAAATCACTGAATAGAGTGGCAACGCCTAGCACACTATTTGCAAATAGTCTACTGATCAGTAATGGTTTTCGTGACTTAGCTATTTGCAAATAACGAATTAACTCAGCGCTTATACGCAATAATTTGTCACTCACAATATTGTTATTTGCAAATAAGACGTACGTATAAACGTAGTATGTGTTGAGTTTGATACAAAATTGCGAAGCTCAAACCCGCCTTGAGCGTAGCACTGAGGGCGTTCGAATTTTCCTTCAAGAAATTAGCTAGATATTCCTTTTGTGGAATGTAAAAGGTAGTGTGACCAGATAACCTAAAAAAAATACCAAAAACGGAAAATAAATAAAATGGCCGCCTGATTTGACTTAACTAAGTGATTTTAATAAAGTGAGGCACAATACACGTCATGGAGGAAGTTGCAATTGCAGTTGCAGTTGCAGCTATTGTAATGAAGAAAAAAGAAGACACTAGTGCACGGAAGAAGCGTCATTCCCGTAAATGTTGGGTGAACCCTTATTTGCAGGAAAGAGGTATTAAGTGAAGGTTTAGCAAGGATGTAAGTATTTAAATGCATTAAAAAAAATAAACATTATAACATATAACCCGTGAAGTTCCAGAATATGATGCAGAACCCGAAGGTATTCTTTGAAAACTTTCATATGGGCGAAAGCCAATTTGAATTTTTATTTTCACTGGTGGAGCCGCACTTGGTGCCAAAAAATAACACTCGGCCTGACGCGATACCGACCAAAGCGAAATTTGCCATAGTTCTGGAGTATGTTTATAATAAACATATTATACATATCATATGCATATATGTACTATATATAAGTATATTCTATTCGCATATTAGGTATTTGGCATCCGGAGACTTGCAACGCCACATCGGCTCTACGTACCGGATCAGCAAGCAACATATTAGTGTCACAACTGACCTGGTGTGTGACGCTATTTGCAGTGAGCTGAAGAGGGAGTTTCCAGTATGGAACAAAGAGACGATGCAGGAGTGGGCACAAGAGTTCATGGAGCATTGGAACTTGGCAAAATGATGCTACTGGTGTTGCCAATATTTAAATTTATATATCATTTTTTTAAATATATTCTTCTCATATAAATATATCGTATTATATTATTTTATTCATTATTTTTCTTTGTGAGCCTTTACTGACTCACACAGCAAATTTGTAATCTGCACCTCCTTCATGGTGGCCACGTCAGGGGGCAACTGGCTGAGCAGTGTGGCCGAAAATGGGAAGATTGGTCGGGTTAAATCCTTTTCCTTTTCTTATTTTTCAAAAAATGATTTGACCATTCCTACCAACTCATCAGATTCCGAGGGTTAGTCCACCTTACGCTTTTTGGAGTGCTTTGCCTGCTGCGAAAGACAATTAGTCAATATCTTTGTATATCTTTATATCCAAATATATAACTTACATAGGAATATGACGGTAATGTAGAGTTCGTTGAGTCAAACTCTATAATGTCATCCGAAAACATGCTCTCCTCATTGGGCTGGATTGAGATTTCAGGGCTGATGTCCTTTAACACGGGACTGGGCGTTGCAGATGGAGTGCTGCGTGCAAATGAGCTACATGATGATCCCTCCAAAAAACCCATTGATACCGTCCTGCAACAAATAATGAAATGGGGGATACCTAAATGACTTGTTAGCTTCAACTTAGCGTCTTTTGGACGACATATTTGGCAGAAAAGACATTTGGTCACCGAACTGCCAATCAACACATTCGCTGACTGTTTCTTGCTCCAGCTGAACGCCTCCAGCACTGCCCCTTTTTTTTGGCTTTACCGCGGTAGTAACGGAGACTCTCTAAGTGAGATCCAAGCGCCTTTACACTCGTCCGCTGAAAAGAACGAAACGAAATTAATTTTACTTCCTAGAACAATACTGGCAGCTGCACTCATACCAAGGAGTACGAGGCAGCCACACGAAGGAATTTATGTTTAACTGGACCAACAACAACACCAATACTCACCTCTTTTTCCCAACTGGATACCAACTGCTTCCCAAGCACTTTTTGTAAATGCGGTGTCCAGGTGCTTTCCATGTGTGATGTCCCACAAACATGCATTTTTTTACAGCATCAATTAATGAGTTTTTGTCGTCATTATTAAAATTTTGCAGACGATTTTTAGTCTTGCGCTCCATTTTTTAGTTTTGCCTTCCATTTCAATTTGACAACTGACACAAGGAAAAAATGACTGCACAATATCTCTTGAAGGAATCTCAGCTGTTCGATACAGTCCACACAAGCAATCGATATGACAACTCTCAAAATTCCTTGTGTGTATTGCTTGGCTTTCTGGGTACCAAACTACAGAACGAGGCAAGGAAAAATTCCTTAAGCAATTTTTTTTATATGGGATTTGACAGCTGAAGGAAAATTCGAACGCCCTCAGACTAGGCTTTGACTATGAATGTGTACGATGTCCATACAGATTTTTATAGCCTGTTACTCTGTATCAAAACTTTTAACCAAATCGTCTACGTAGTGGTGTTTGATAATAGCATCCACGGCCTCTGGCCATTCTTCCCTAAAGTTTTCTGCATTCCGATTCTTAATATACTCCGCGCAATAAGGTGAGCACACTACTCCAAAAATAAGCGAAGTCATTGTGAAATGTTGCAACGGCTGAGTGGCATCTCCATCTCTCCAAATAAAACGCTGAGCAGACTGATCCGCAGGCTGGATTATAATTTGAGAAAACATTTCTCTGATGTGCTGCAACTCCAAATACACCCTTTCTGAACTGCAATAATATTTCAATAAGAGGGTTAGTTTGTTCTGGACCTTTTAATAATGAAGAATTTAGCGATACTCCTTCAACAGCTGCTGCGGCAACGAACACAATTCGAAGTTTATCGGGCTTATGGACCGTTTGTACAGCGAAATGGGGCAGATACCAAATTCTTTTTGAACAATCAATTATTTCATCTGGAGAGAATGGCATATCCTTTATCCAAATATTTGTTTAGTTCTCTTTAATACTTTTCAGCAAACTCTTTGTTACAATTCATCTTTTTTCAATGCTTATCAAACGCCTTTTGGCCATATCAAAACTATTTGGCAATTGCACATTTTCTTTCCAAAGCAGTCCTATTTGAAAGTGATTGTCGTTCTGCACGGTTGTTTCTAACAATATCTGTCTAGCTCGTAAGTCATCATCAGATTCTAATAAGTAAAACGGGCTTAGCGTTTTTATATTCTGAAATCGGCACATTGTTGAGATTTTTAAATTCGCTCTTCGAAAATGACTGTAAAGGCAAATTTATCCTTTTAACTGTATAGACATCCTTTAATCTGTAACGGGCTGAGTCTTTACTATAAGAAATCTCAAAATTGACTCTTTTAGATTTCTCTGTGACGACTTTGTTATCATACCACTGTAGGTTCAATTGATGTTCAAGGCCTGTCAGACCTAGCATTTCAGAAGTTTGTTCTTCAATTAAGGTTATGGCGCTACCTTCACCATACAATACGATTGGCAATATTTTAAACAACTGCCTTTTGTGGTCCGTACTAGCATGGCAAGTAAATAAGGCATTCGTCTTTACTTCGTTCGGTTTTTGTTCATTAATGGTTTTCGTCTGTATTTGCATGTGATGCAAAGATTGGTGATGTATACGAATACAACCATCAACATTGCATTTACTCTTAGCTTGACAATTTTGAACATTGTGTCCTTTAGTTAGACACGCAAAACATAGGCGGTTGGACTTCGCTGTATACCAACGGATGTCCATTGTGACATAATCATCATCAACACGATTTGCAATTAAGATAGTCTCTCAACCTAGGGCAAGCGGCTGACTACTCTTTCAAAACTGCTCAGCCATGTCGACAAATCAGCTATCGATGGATGTGAATTCAGTGTGTCTACGTAACGAAGCCAATCCATCTGAGTATCAGTCGGTAACTTGCTAATGAGCTCTTCCAGAAGAGTTGGGGTTTCCAAGTGTTGACTACAATTGGCAGATGATAAAAAGGATGCCACACAACGTACCTTTGTGGACAAGTTGATCACTTGATCAAGTTTGTTTTAGGCAATCTTTGGAAATTCTCTTATTTTGTCAAGCTGTGAACGAATTAATATTTCCGGACGACCAAATCGAAATTATAGCTCATCGATGACCTGTGGTACGTCATCTGGGTAGATGAGCATGGCTTCCACAGCTTCCTTTGCCTCTCCATTAAGGCATTCGTGAGGACGAATTGGGTTCTGACGGTGGTTGTACTTAAACTCTTTTGTGGTATCGTTATAATTTGATATGAATAACGGCCACTCCTCAGGTGTTCCCGAAAACGATGGCAGGTCATAAATCTTTGCAGGAACTTGAAAATGTCGTATTTCTGGTTCCGAAGTTTGACTGTTAGTATTCTCATTATTAGTTGACTCGCCGACTGTCGCATCTGCATTTGGTTGTTTGACTTCTTGTCCAAGATTTCTGGGAGCTTCATCTTGGACTTCTTGGGCTTTTTATATATGGACTAATGGGTCCCCCTGATCCAGACCAGATCTGAACTCGTCCCCGGGTCCTAGACTTGTATGTGCCTAAGCACCTTAACCCACCAATACCCCCTTAACCGTTAAATTTATATGGAGAGATTAACATGCATAATAAATGGGAAATAAAATATAAATTATAATGTGGTATCTTTTGCCCCCCAGAGCAATTCGTAGGTCTCAAGCCCGAAACTCGTAGCTGCCCTAGATGGTCGCAAACAGGAGCAGCGGAACGCCCAGACGAGGTCGACACCTGAAGATTAGGTACTCTTCTCGAGCCCCAATTTAAGAAGGCGGCAGTATGATCCGGCACGGATTCAATGTCGGCCCAGCAGGCGACAAGGAACGGACTCACATGATAAATGTTGTCCTGCTCTCAATCTGGCGATCCAGTACCGGCCCCTGGATGACTTTGAAATGGGTCACCGGCGTTGGCTCTGCTCTCGGGGCTTTTGGGCCTCTGGCTTTTGGTTCGCCTTTTCGCTGGAATCACCAACACTCTTTTCCTTCTATTGAACTTTTAATTTTCACTCACTTTATTTCGTATTTTCTATCAATTTTTTTGCACAAGTTTTCTCATGAAGTAGAAGTAGAAAATTAACTTTAAGCCGGGATTTTATTCTCAAATAATTTCTAATTTGCGGCTCGCCTCTTTGCGGGTTTTTTGCTGAGCTTAACATTTTAAACCGGCGACGATCGACTGTTCGCAATGACCGACTTCAGTGGAATATTCTACCGACAGCCGATCTGACCCCCATATATAGGCCAATTCTCCCGACATTTGTGCCTATCCAAACATCCCGGGTCGATGGCCTGATCGAAGGCCATGGCCTGATTTTAAATTCGGGTGTGGGTGGGAAAGAGACTGCACATCTTGCATTCCGAAAGCGCCCGATTTGCCCTTCGCTTAGCTTTTGAATTTATTGCCCCACTTTCCCGCCAGAGAGCGCGCTGCCTATTCCTTCCCCTCCTAAATCGTGCTGCCAGACGGTTTTCCTCAGCAGTGCGCTGTTAGCCCCGACCTATCGATAGAACGGAATGTAACGCCATGTAAAAATTCTCCAGACGCCAAGATCAACCCGAAAAAAAGAATATTCGCTCTCATTCCGGTGACGAATAGATCTCATCAAACAGCCCGCCTACTCTACAAACGATCATCTTCAGCCGTGCCCAACATAGGGTCACTCCCACTTGATCAGTTCATCTCAATTGGTAAGCAGACCTCAGCTTGGCGGCGCCCCTGACCTACACTCATATTCATAAACACACACCTGCATAAGCATGCGTGTATTGTTAAGCCGACGAGCTGATACAGATGAGAACATATGTATGTATGTTATCAGGTACGTGCTTTTATATATATTAACTACATAATAAAGAACTCTGATGCTTTGTGATTTATTTCCTCATTCTTACAGCCGCAAATCCTCCGCATGGAAAAACCTACAAAGAATCTTCGAGATCGCTTGTTGTATCTTTGGCGACTCTGTTCATAGGCTGTGTGTGGATTGCTGCTGATCAATTCCCGAATCTTTTCCCATTTGCTCCGTGGCTCCATGGTGGTCACCTCGTGATCCGTCAACGACTGAAGCTTACGTGCCAATTTATAGCTAGACCCGTTCAAGTACAAGTGTTGACCGAATACTGCGAAAAAAGACGTTACACTGGTGGCCTCATGCATCGCACTTCTAATGGCCATCTCGATTTCGGGCAAATAGGCATCCCAATCTCTATGATCCTGATCCAAATACGTGCGGATCGCTGCTAGTACTGTCCTGTTTACGCGCTCCGCAGCTTTTCTCTGTGGCGAGTACACTGGCGTCTTCAAGTGGTCCGAATGCTTCCGAATCAGCAAAGGTCGGGAACACGAACTGCCTTCCGCTATCGGAGTGAACTGATTCCGGTACCCCGAACTTGTAGAACACCTCATGGATGAGGAATTCTACCACACTGCTAGCCTTGGCCTCTGTCATCGACTTCAAAAACGTGATTTTTGAGTAATGGTCGACCACCACGAACACCCAGGCCTGACCACGTTTGGACCTTAGATATTTTCCCAAGAATCCGATATACAATTTCTGGAATGGTCGTGCGGTCACCAAATAATAATCCGGTGCAAATCCGGTAATAATTCTTTGTTTCCTTCTATATGGTCCCGCAGCTGACGATACTCTTCCGAGTCGAGCTCTGTCGTCTGAAATCCGTCTCAAGCTCTTCCTCGTACCGCGACATCGTGGCGGCCATGACATTCTCGACGCCCTTTCGGTGCTCAATTTCGAAGTTGACTCCCTGGAGCTGCAACGACCATCTCGCTAAGTGGACGATTAAGTCTTTTAGTGACATCAGCCACTTCAAACTGGCGTGGTCAGTTATCAGCGTAAACGGCATCAACTCTATATATAAACGAAATTTTTGGATGGCCATGATTGCTGCCAAACACTCTTTCTCCGTCACGGAATAGTTAAGCTGATGGCGATTCAGTTTGGCGGAAAAAAATGCTATTGGTCCCTCTCCCGCCGTCTCATCCCGCTGAAATAGCACCGCTCCCACTACCGCATGTGACGCGTCGCATTGGACATAGAAATGTCTACTAAAATCGGCATGAACTAACACCGGGGCCCGTGTCGTAGCAGATTTGAGCTTCTCTACGGCCTGTACTGCCTCTTCATTCAGTGAGAACTTTCTTCCTGGCATTTTTTAAGGGCATCCGTCAACGGAACCGACAATGAGGCAAAATCTCGTATAAAACGGCGATACCAGCCCTAGGAAGCTTCTTAATTCCCGCACGGACTTCGGTACTGGGATCTTTAGAATTGCAGACACTCGTTCTGGATCCATTCTTATTGTGCCCCCGCCAACAATGAATCCCAAATATTTCAGGTATTTGAAACCAAAATTAGATTTCTTTAACCCTATAGTTAAATTTGCTTTTCTCAGATTACGGGCTACCTGGCTAAGATACTGGATGTGAGTCGCGAATACTGCCGAGATGATGAGCCAGTCGTCGAAGTAGACGAACACGTTGGATCTTAACTCAGTTGGGATGACCTTATCCATATCCATGCGTTGCACAGCCCGATCGGCATTATAGCAAATTGATACAGCGGTCTCACTGCCACGGAAAAAGCTGTGTACGGCTTGCTCGCCTCGTCCTGTCGAGATGTAGTGCGTTTGCTCTATCCTTGAGATAATTCCCTCGATGCTCGGCAGTGGATACGCGTTCTTCACGGTTCATTGGATCAGCTTTCGCGCATCAAGACAAAATCGGGTTTTGTCGGGACGACGCACAACAGTTGTACGATTGCTCCATGGGCCATCACTGAGCTCGATCACCCCTAACATCAGCATTATGTCAACCTCAGCCCATACCAATTCTTGCATGTCTGGTGAGAGCGGGTAGTGTCTGTACTTGACTGGTTCCGCTCCATCAACCAGTTGAATCATATGTCTTTCTAGGGATGTCCTACCCAATCCCACCTTTTCAAATGCGAAAAACTCTTCTTTAACCAATTCTAATTCTTTATTTTCTTTTTCTTGTAGCTCCCAGGCTTCTGTGTTTGGCTTTGGACACTCTTCTTCTACTTCGAACTAATGCTCCATCTGTGCAGCCAACACCTCTTCGACCAACCTCACAGATGACACCGATTCCGTCGGAATGATGATTGCTGGGGCCAATGCGAACGCCTGCCAGAAGTCCACGCCAAGGTACAGCTCCTGCTCCAGTCCAGGACATACATAAAACACGATCTCCCTGGATAGACCACCGTCAGCCTCGATCGTCCGATTATGGATCTGTCCTCTACCGCAGCCGTGCGCACCGTTGACACATAATTTGCAACGTCCACTTCCAATTCGTCTATCAGAACGCGACTATTGCGTCCCAAGATACTCACAGACGCCCCTGTGTCCAAAAGTCCGCGAATTAATTTGCCTTGGATGGTAGCTTTAGCGAAGGGTCTTGGATCGGCGGCCGCACTTTGGCGTTTACGAAAACGAGACCGAGCTTTCTTTACCCTCATAGTAACCATCCGCATGACTTCTACAAGATGTTCTCCGAAAATCCTATTACGCGCAGCCAAATATGCCCTCATCCTCTCCTCGACTGGTAAGAAACTTATCCTATTCTTAGGGTTAAATATTTCTTTATTATTTTTGCTGCTTATTTGATTTTAAGTTACTTCCTTGCGGATGCTATCAACGAGCTCTCTCGCTTTGACTACGCTCGATTTGGCGTTTTCCGCGCAGTTGGGACACTTTGGGCTGAACACACAAGACCAGAGTCTTGTCCATCGGAAACAAAAAATCCGACTTTAGTTAGCGAGACAATCGCGGAATCCATGGCCGGGTTCACCACAATTCCAACAAACCATCTTGGTCTTGTGTAATAACGGCGTCTGCACCACTGCTTCCGAAGTTGCTGCTTCCAGCTCTTCAATATCGGCTGCTATTTCGTTCACCCGATTATTTGTGGTGAACTTTTGCGGCAGTCTATATGAGGAGCGCATTTCGCGTCTCCTAAAATTTGCCTCGATTTTCAGACATTCCTCCTTCAATTCTTCCACATTGTGGACCCGCACCGCATAAACATATCGGGTTACTTCCTCACACAGTCCCTTTTTTATGACTCAGACCATTTTTGATTCACCCAGTGGAGTGGCTAACCTTGCACGTAAGCGTCGCATAGCGTGAAAGTAATCTTCGATCTGTCATGGAATGCTCTTAAGCGTTCAAAATTATCTCCTCTTCCTCTGAAACGGGTGATAAGCTCTTCTTTCAGATCATTCCATGTCACTTGAGTAGTCTCCCGTACGAACTGCCAATACCATTCGAATGCCTGTCCCTTAACGAGGTGGTAAAAATTGTGGAGTACTTCTTTCCAAGAGCACCGACATCGTTTTTTTAAGAACTCGACTCGGAAGACGAAGTCGTCTACTGTTATTTTATTTGGGTCGTCATCAAAATAAATTTCCCACTTCTCTACTCTTCCCCATCTCGCTCTACGTCTTGCCTGATCCTCGTTGCTTGTGCCAAGGCCGTTTCTATCTGGATCTCTATCAGGCGGGTCATCTGGGTGTCCCGTGTGCGAACCTTCTCCCTGGAGTGTACTATATTCGGAGGCTAATGATCGCTGGGATTCCCTTGAATGACCGCTGCTACCAGCTTGATCTCTCTTTCGAGCCGGCTTTGGGGGAACTAATGGCGGATTTTATTGGACTTTTGGAAATTCGGAACTGGCACGTTTCTTGATCGCTTCGGCTGATCCTCTAGTATTCAGTGGAATCGCATCCATTCTCCCAGGCTGACTACTTCCGGCGGCAAAATCGATTTCCTGTTGAGCGGGATATTGGGACATCGTATGGAGGGCTACGACGCTTTGTTTTAACGGTAGCAAGATGTCGTTAATTGACTTCATCCACTCCGCGAGGCCCGTGCGAATTTCCTCCTGCATCTTTCTGCTGACGGTGTCTGCCAACGAAAATTGGTAAGTTGCCTGCGCTTGACCCAAAGCCATATTCACTATCGATGAGATATCCGGCGGAACCGCAGGCTGCTGTGCCGCGCTATTCTTCCACGCTATATTCTTCATCTTGCTGCTGAACTGGATCGTTCATATTCCAGTTGCTTTGTAACTGAGTCCTGGGTAGTCCTCCTCTTACTGCGGACCTCGATCTTTAATTGTAGTCCTGGCTGGTCATCTATTCTTTACTCTTATTGAATTATTATCTACTACTGTGTTAACCTTATAAATTATATTCTATTTCTTTCTTTTAGCTCCTAAATAATGATTCTTCACAACGATTTGGACACAACTAAATTAACAACGCTTGACGTGGTTTCTTAGGAATTCGTCAAACAACATAACAATAGGGGGAAAAAGTTGAGTCCGACCGGACCCAACCCAAATATACGGTTTTCTGCGCATCTTTCTCCTGTCTCCGGATTTTCTGTTCTACTAAGATGCGAGAAATGTCGACTACTTCGATCTTCCCAAGGAAGATTGAGAGTCAAGACTTCTCACCATTTCTATTATCTTCATTCCTTCTTCGTTCGGATCGAATTGGCCAGCCTGTCGTGGTTTCTGGATGCATCTCATGTTCAACTCGCTATCACATGGGCCACCCAGATACCTGATCCTCCCCGATCTACAAGATGCAGTCCAACCCGATCTTCAAACGGAAGTTAAAATGGCCTTTCATACTCTCATCTCCTCGTCATCCGCCACCAGGCACCGGGATGGTCGCTAAAAGGACTTTGGACTATGTGCACCACGAACGAGTACCAACAATGCAGTTGTTTCCAAATACTTTTTAAATCGAAAAACTTTTTCGTTTGGTGTTGCGAGAACACGCATTAATGCCACTTTCGAAAAGTTGCAGTGGAAGTGGAATTGAGAACATGCCTGATAGTTTTTTATATTCGTCCAAACTGTTAATAATCAATGAGAAATAAAGGTCATCCCAGCAAAATGAGTAAATTTAAGTTTGGTGTAACATTTTTCTTTTTGTCATTTTCTGCAGGGGCAATTGTCTATTAAACGCCCTTTATAATGAACTATAATGAATTTACGTGAAGAAAATAATTTGGGCTCATCAATGGTTCTTTTTACACCCGTTACTCGTAGAGTAAAAAGGTATACTAAAGTCGTGCAAATGTATGTAACAGCCAGAGGAATCATTTCCGACCATATAAAGTATATATATTCTTGATCAGCATCAACAGCCGAGTCGATATAGCCATGTCCGTCTGCCCGGCTGTCCGTCCGTCCGTCTGTCTGTCTGTCTGTATGAACACCTAGATCTCTGAGACTAGAAGAGCTAGAGCAACCAATTTTGAAATGTAGACTCCTATTGTCTGCACGCAGATCAAGTTTATTTCAAATTTTTGCCACGGCCACCCCCGCCCCCACAATAAAAAATGTTGAATAACTCCCATAATTTTTGAGATATTAATCTCAAATTTAAAACTTACATGGTTGAATCAAGTTTGTTTTCGTAATTTAGACATCAGTTTTATTCAAATTATGTCTAAAACAAATTATATCTACTAATCGCAATTGTTTTGGTTCATGGTTTTTTGGTCATAAAATAAAAACGAATGAATATTTTTCAAAAATTTTATCTTCCTTTTATTCGGTCACTCAATGGCTACAACTCGTAGAACAACTTATTCGAAATGGCCGCCTTTTGCCTTCCAGCAGCGCCGAATTCTCTCTGGCCACTCATCGATCACAGTGTGCACCTCATGCATTGAGAAATTGTCCACTGCTCGGACAAGGGCGCGCTTCAAAGAATCAATATTTGGGTGCTGAGTAGAGCAAGCCATAGCCTCGAGAAAGGACCACAGTTTGTTGTCCAATGGATTCAGGTCTGGACTACCAGCAGGACAAATATCCGTAGAAATGAAGTTCGGTACATGGTTTTTAGCCATGTTTGAGTCGTTTTTGCCTTGTAAGCTGTTGTTTGCAAGTGTCGTGTTGAGAGGCTTCACAACCTTTTCCAAGACTTCGGATTGATACACTTTCGCTGCAGTTTTGACTCCTTTTTCAGAAAAATGGAGCTTGGTGACCCCCACCAAACCATCCCATACGCCTGATGGTGACCTCTCTGAACTCTCGGAATGAGTTCGAACGCTTGTTTTGATGACACAGTTGTTGAACGATTCCTGAAAATCGTTTCTAGTCAGTAAACAGAATTCGTCTGTGGGCATATTTCGCGCACTGGCGACGCAATGCTTTCGATTTTGTCTTGCGTTTTAGTTTCAATGCTGTTTCACCTTTTTCGTAGCAGTATTTATGCAGGCCAATTACGACAACACGATTTTCGAGCGAGCCCATGATTGCAAGCAACAGACTTCAAAAACTTTCGATGCAGTAATATAGATTATGGGTCACTTGTCATATAGACGTCAAGTTCTCGAGAACGGTGTGTTCAATACATGTACCAAAACAATTGCGACTACTAGGTAATTTGAAACTGTTGTGAACTTTTTTCCACACCACCCATTAGAGATAAAGTTTAAAGCTGAGTACTCAGACAAACTAAATCGATTCCGACGGGTGTCAACTCCATATTAAAAACAAGTATGAGCGCTGTACTCGAGTTTCCCGACTACAAAAAACCCTGTTCAATTAAGACAATTGTTTAATAACTTTTGTGTTTTTGCTCGTATCTTATTTTCCTTTTGAGAGTAGTTAGATGTAAGGCCTAGGATAGTATATATTAAGCCACCAGGATCTAACTCTTAAATTGTGGATGTGACAGTTTTTTGCGGTTTGAGGGGGGAGGGGGGGATATTTTCAAAATCTGAAACAAACTTGATCTGGGTACGGTATACACCTATGTGCATGCCAAAATTTGTGTCTCTATCTGTTATAGTCTCTGAGATCGACTCGACATGACATAGACAGACAGACAGACGGACAGACGGATATGGCTATATCAACTCGGCTGTTGATGCTGATCAAGAATATATATACTTTATAGGGTCGGAGAAGCTTCCTTCTACCTGTTACATACATTTGCACAACTTCATGATCCCCTTTTCCCATTTTTAATGGGAACAGGGTATAAAAAGGGGTGTCGGAAAGCTTTCGAAAATTCCGACAGGCCTCTTACGCTCGGTCGAGCTCAGACAAACTAAAATTTCCGTTCCTGAGCATCGAAAAGCTAATGCGCCGCTAACTTGACAGGCACTGGCTTACTTGACAGGCAGAAACAGCTGATTCAATTCTGGTGCTCAGAAGCAAAAAAAATACTTTGTAATTTTTCCGACACCTACCTGTCGGAGTGTCAGCAACAAAAGCTCGACAAAAATCTTCGATTGGCATAATTTGAATCCAACGGTAAGATTTTGCATTGCCGATGACTTCTCCATTCCGCTAGAAACTGTTTAGTTTTTTGAGTACTAAGCATAAGGCGCGTTTTTTTTATTATGGTTTCTCAAGACCACAATGAGCTGGCTTGGTCATTATTTTTATGCCTCAGCATCGGAATATTGGGGAATGGGTTATATTTATAATATTACAATCTCTGATAAAAAGTGAGTTTGAGTGAGTGAGTTGAGTTTTTTTTTTTAAATAGCGCAATTTTTATACGCAAGGAAATGTGTAATAGAGCCGCCATCAGTATAGTCAAAAAAAACCGATATCAGTATCAGTTTGAAGTCGATCGAAAGAGACAAATATTAAAAGAATTTTCCGACCTGGTGGTTTTCCCGAATTGGAAAATATTTTTTCTATTTGTTTTCCCCGTAGAGCCCCGAATCTTACATACATCGGCTTAAAATCAGTGATTTACGACTTTACTGCTGCGGTTGCCAAAATTATTTGCCCTAAAGAGATTAAAAGCGGAATTTTATTCAGATCGTTTAGAAAACAGCGATTGGCCTTGAACACATCCCCGCCGACCATTATCCAATGTTGTAACGCTTGTATTTTCAACAAACTTCAGTTGACCGTTACAAAAAAAGAAAAAAAAATTGTTTTGAGTTGCGAATATCGTAAGGGTAAAGCGCCATCCATCGGTAGCGATATAAAGAAAGTAACGCAAAGACAAGGAGCGAAAATTGTTTCCTATGTATTTTCTCAAGATGTCCACTTCACCACACCATGGTAAAGGTTCCCTCCAGAGCTCCAGCTTTATAGTCGATCTATTCCTCTTTGAATTGTGCTCCAGACCAGTAGTGTTCGTGCTTATAACTCCGACCATTTTCATCCTCGGCCAAAGCACAAATTTGTAACCCAAGCTTGCCAAGCTGGATTAGCTTAAGTTGAGTGGCGGAACTACCAGCGTTTTTGGAGTTACTTTTAAAGTCGGCAAAACTCCACCTTGAGCCCCCATTTCCAACGCAACTAAGCGACTGTTCCCAACATTTTCACTCAATTTTAAGTGCTTTTTTGTGAGCGCAGCCCTGCTAAATTGTCTTCATGGTAGGAGGTTCAGTCTGTGATCGAGTGTGGTGTGGCTAACATTGGCAACAAGAAATCGCTTATTACATTCGGGTCGGATAGTTCTAGATATTGCTAATGATTAAGGCCCGATTTCTCAATGTCCGGTTAGTCAAACTTACCGGCAGGTTAGCCGAATTTGCGAATTTGAAACAGCTGTGTCCAAAATTTGTATTGTTTACTTTGTCAATTGCCAAAACAAAATGTTTATAAATAAACAAATTTCTTACATCCACGCAATGGAAGATTCAGGCGGTAAGACAAGAAGACACAGGCGCGGCGAAGTGGAACTTTCTGTTCAGCAGAATAGCAGCCGCCGCATTCAAGGCAAATGTTTTGACCGCCACGCCGGCGTATCCGACATGGCACCAATGGCAAAGCAGGCAAACTCACAGCAAACACCCGCCGTCTGGAAAGTCAAAGGACCCAACTGGCCAATAGCACCACCAATTGCCTCATGCGATACGGTATACCGATAGTGATCCAACCGCTGATACGTCAACACCATAATGAAACTATTATCCACACGCGCGGCCAGCATCAGGAACGGTATTACCACATTGGCCAATATGGTGGTGGTTATACCCACATAACCCAAGACGTGCTCCGTGAATAAATAATACGAGAGAGTACAGGGAGAGTATTTATTATTTAACTGATCTGGATGTTGCCAAATTTGTTCAACGATTCAGGTTAACAAACTCAGCATATCAAATAATTCTTGCTAGGATTAGAGATTAGATAGATCTTCGCTAAGTAACAGGTAAAACCTTAACTTCAGCTGCGATTCAATTTGTTATGATTTGGATTGTTAACAGGAACCGTGGATTGTTGTCAGAGAGCAAACATATGGTGGCGCTGCGCTCTTATGCAAGTGGCATCTTCCTTATAATTGCGGGCGACTTCTGTTGAGTCAGACTTCCTTCGCCAAAACGCTATTGCATTACTGGTCATCACAAACAGACACTGACTGATTGATTTGTGCTAAAATTTTAGAAGTCAATTAAATATTTTTAAAGCTTACATATCACAAGAATCTGGTCACACTGTCTTGCTGTCACGTTCTAATTTTTTCCCGCTCCGCAAATAAAATTTTTAAGTCACAAATTTATTGTGCATATCGCGTCTAAAATAGTGACAAGTAGTGCCAACTTTTTTTTTTTTTAACCGGTGCCATACGACATCGGGAGTTTTTTATTATTTCCGCTGCTTCAGTGTTTTGAAGCTGGTCTATTTGTGACCTGCTTTTCCACCCCCTTGGAAGCCGCCAGCAGACACAAGTGTGTGCGACCGAAAACTCACGGAGCCCCTCTCCGGGTTTCCTTTGCTGAGATGGCGAAAGATAAAAAGATTGTGGGTGTCTTGGACGAGGGTAACCCTTTTGGCGCGATCCCGTTACACCACTGGAAGTGGATTGAGGCGGCAATAAGCCGCGACGCCTTTGACGTGCTAATGGAAGCACCTCCTGTCTGCTACAGCATAGGATGATTTCAGGGAAACATCCGACTAGTAGCATGCGAGGATGATAGATCAGCGGATCTATACAAGGCCGCCATCAACAAGGTCGGCGAAGTATACCCTGGCGCAAGACTGAAGGTGGTCGACGCCAAAGACATACCATCTTGTCCGAGGGCCCGAGTCTGGTTACCCGTGCACCCTGCGGAACCAGAAAAAATTCTACAGCTGATGAGGATGCTGAACCCCGGTGCCCCTACCAGCAACTGGAGGGTGGTCAAAGTGGAGCGCTCAACCAGGGCAACCACTCTGGTCACTTTCCAAATAGACAAAGAATCCGTGGAGTACCTAACCAGGTGCGACGGAACTCTAAGCTATGGGTTCAAGCGGGTGTATATGAAGGTTTGTAAGACAGACACTAAAGCGCTTGCTAACCTAGCAGCTAGCGTTGTCGATGTAGTTCATGATGGAACTCAAGGAGAAGTAGAGATGGATGTAGAGCGTACCCCTCCACATGAGGAGCGCTGTGGCTACATATCGTCTGGGTCTGACTACGGACCATCTTTCGGTCGTATCTACAGCGAGCAGGAACTTCTCCAATCGGAGGATCCTGATGATACGCTGACGGAGGAGATCAACATACAAAATGGTGAAGGTTCTACAAATAAACCTTCACCATTGTAAAGCAGCAACCGCTGCTCTTCTACTTCGCCTTTCCTCAGGCGAAGTAGACATAGTACTTGTCCAAGAGCCGTGGATTTCTGGTGACAGAATCAATGGCTTGAGGACACCAAAGTACAAACTGTTCCACACCAAGGGTAAGGGTAAGATTCGCACATGTATTCTAACCAAAATGCATTATAATACAAATTTACTTCCTCAGTTCACTGATGGAGACATCACAACGGTCAGCCTGGAACTGAGGAGTTCGACCATCAGGCTGGCATCCTTTTATTTGCCCCACGACAGCGAGGGCCCTCCACCACCAAATCTATTCCAATACCTTATTGGGAGCAGCACACACAACACTAGCCTCATACTAGGGGGCGATGCCAACTCACAGCACACACTATGGGGCAGCACAAATATAAATGAGCGAGGTAAGTCTCTCTACAACTTTTTATTGCAAATCCAACTTGCATATTGCCAACAAGGGTGTTGACCCAACATTCATAATTAAAAACAGGAGAGAGGTTTTAGACATCACTCTCATCTCTGATGAACTCTATGATCAAACGGTATCATGGAAGGTGCTAACGGAGCACTCCTTCTCTAACCACCGTTACATAGAGTTCGTTTTAACCAATAAATGTCCTTCACACAAGAGGATTCAGAACCCAAAAAAGACAAACTGGGAAAATAATACAAATTCTGAAGTTGAAAGCTTGAAATGTCCCCACCATTCACACCAAGTACGGGAAAT
>JBAMBO010000420.1:0-15840 GCA_037044535.1 Lordiphosa magnipectinata
CTTACAAGGTATCGCTCTTGCCACATCCGTAGCAAAATACTTTGCGATCTTTGGTGCAGTCTTGATATCCATGACCACTGGCAACGCAGTTCCAACAGGACAAGACGACTGCAGCAATATTCGGACCTTCTGCTTCATTAAGCTCATCTTCTTCCTCATTAAGGTTATGCTCAGTGATTTCGTGCACTTGGCGTTTTACGGGCATACTTTTTGGAGTAAAAGTGGAAGAGGGCTTTACAATAGTTAACATAAACCGCTCACGGGTGCGTACTATTTGTCGTAGTTGCGAAATTGACAATATCGGTACATATAAAATTTCATGTTGGATGTCTGGAAGAAGATTAGCTCTTAAAACTTCCAACATGGCTGACTCAGACATCGGTGACATTAATTTGTCTGCTAGTGCAACGATGGATTCGTAGAATAAATCAAAAGATTCGTTAGGTTTTTGTTTGCGTCGGCTGAACGAATCTCAAAGTCAGTTCTTCCATCTTTGAACTGAGCTTTGAGAGCTGAGCTTAGTTGAGACCAAGTTACTAGTGGTACGCTTTTGTGGTAGCGCCAAAACCAATCGCTGGCACTGCCTTCCAAAAGATGGATCGCATATCTAGACAATATATCCATATTGTTATCTCAAGTCTGCTTTGTGAGAGCTTCGATACGATACACGAAATCATCGACAGACATGGAAGAGCTTCCAGAGAAACGTAATTTCCAGTTGGCGATAGTTTGACCTATACGATCAGGACGTATTTGTGTTGATTGTTGCGATATGGTCATTTGTTTGAACATTTTCAGCTCCTAATGATTCCCTAGGGGGTATCTGAAATAATTGTTCAAATGTTTGATTCTGCGAAGGTTGTGAATCTCGGGTAGCGTTTGCTGCCGGAGGAATATTAGTCTGAATTGATAATCTTTGAAAGCCTGCTTCCACAGTTTGAGACATTTGTGTCATGGCTTGTGCCATCTGTGATAATTGTGACATTACTGGAGGCAAGACTTGACTCATCTGAGCTATTCCCTCCGCAAAAGGACTCGTTAAATTCTTTTCAGTATTTTCAGTTGAGTTATTTGTAGCTTGGGTAGCTGAAACATCTCCATCCATATGAACTAATGGAGGATCAGTCTCGCTATTGCGGGACACCGCTCGTGATCGTGTCAGAGGCATGGTTCTAGGAAATGCGAGTTGCGAACTCCGTCCCAGAGCTAAGGCTATTTCCTCTGCCAACTTCGGTGTAGACGGTTGCAAACTCGTGAGACAAGCTGGACAGACAGATTTGTCACCGCCTTAGTAGCCTGATTTTACTGACACAAATATGTACATTCGGCCAAATGTACATATTTTTGAAAAGGCCTCCTATATACATTTTCTACACCCAATTTCTATGGCAGCTATACTATATAGTTGTCCTAACAAACTTGGTGGAATTATGTGAAAGCATAGAAAACTGATAAATACGAGATTTGGGGACGTTTGCGCTTAAGACAAAAAAGTTTGGCTAAGATAGCTTTAAAACTGACGAAGGAGATAGCATAGAAACAGACGGACGGACAAACGGACAGACGGACGGACAGACGGATATATCAATTCAGCTCGTCATGCTGATCAAGAATATATATATGTCGGGGATAAGTTCCTCAGGATAATTTGAATTGCGCGCCTTGTTTAGATCGATTGGTAAGTGTTGTAAAACACGAGAGCAAGTATCGATAGAGTGCGCAGTTAATTCGAGCATTCGGCTGATGAAAGAGACGCACGCACACTAAGATTCACTGCGCTGTATTAAGAAATCAGTAATGACGGACTTGACCGAGAAGGATCGGACCATGACTGACCCAAACCCGATATCAGAAGTGGGATCTGACTCCTGTCCAACAAGATCAGAGGAGCAGTTTCGTGCTTTGTTGGAGCAACAAAATCGCAATTTCTTGGAATTGGCAAAATCGCTGCAGTTGTCCGCACGCGAGCCGCAACAAAATGGTGTCGTGGTGCTGCCTAAATTTAATTCGGATGTTTCTGGAGCGGATGCTATTCAATGGTGTGCCGCGGTTGACATCGTTTTGAGTGAGAAACCGTTGGAGGGCAGTGCATTAATTTTGGCTTTAAGTGAATCACTAGAAGGTGGTGCGTCGCAATGGCTGTCGCAGGTGTGCTATCCTGGAATCACATGGCAACAGTTCCGGCAACTTTTTGTGCAACGTTTTGAGAGTCTGGAGACACCAGCGGCTACGTTTCTAAGTTTACTCAACAGTGGTCCAAATGCTGGCGAGAGTCTCGCGTTATACGCAAGTCAAATGGTGACGTCACTTTCAGCAAAATGGCGTACCTTGGGTATAGAAGAAATCGCTGTGTCTGTTGTTTTGGAACATTTGGCCAACTCTGATCGTCGTTTGCAAAGAGTAGTCTACACCTCGATTGTTCATAACAGACGTGACTTACAGTCGGAACTACAGGTGTTCACGTTGGATAAGCGGCGTACAAATTTTCTGGATGATGGACCTGACGCAAAACGAGCAAAAGCAAACGAAGTGAAGTGTCATTCAAGCTGGGTCACAAAAGGGCTGAATGTAGAGTCAGGAAGCAGCCGAGTGGACAATTACAGGGAGGTGATCGTCAGAGTGATATGTATTAGAAGCAGGGAAGGAACAACATTACGTGCTACCGCTGTCGCGCTCAGGGTCATGTTGCTACGCAATGTCCGAAGAGAGCATCCGGAGGCGGAGCAGGATTGCGTGCAGACAAGAGAATTGAGCTACGTGTGGTGGAGGAACCAAAAGCAAGTATGCTGCATAGAGGTGAGAAGTTTCCAATTGTATTTGACTCTGGGGCAGAGTGCTCTTTAATTAAAGAGAGTATAGCGGAAAAGTTGATGGGTAAGAAATTCAATAATTTGATCACTCTGAAAGGCATTGGGAATGCTAATATCCACAGCACTGTACAGATCGCAAGTGAAGTTAACATTGATGGAAATTGTTTGAAAATATTGTTTCACTTAGTTAAGGATGAATGTTTGAAGAACAATATTATTATAGGCCGCGAAATATTGGCCCAGGGATTTTCTGCTGTAGTATCTTGCGATGGAGTGGAAATTGTAAAAGCTAAAGAGATTAATGGTTGTGAGGTTCCTGAGCAGGACGTTTGTTTTGATAACTTGGAAACAGAAGTGTACGGAGATGATAAGAATAAAATGATATCCTTGTTGAAAAAGTATTCAGAATCGTTTATAAAAGAAACTCCGCGTACTCGTGTAACCACTGGCGAAATGATTATTCGGTTGGCTGATCCGACAAAAACTGTACAAAGGCGGCCATACAGATTTAGTCCTTGTGAGAGGGAGATAGTAAGAGCAAAAGTTCAGGAATTGATAGAGTGTAAGGTCATTCGACCTAGCAGCTCTCCTTATGCATCACAGTGAAAGAGACAGTATGTTGTTGAAGCTGTTGAAAGAGACAGTATGTTGTTGAAAGAAACAATGAGTTGTTGCAAACTGTCGGGAGAGGCAGTTTAGAAACCGTTTAAAGTGACGGTATGTTGTTGAAAGAAACAATGAGTTGTTGCAAACTGTCGGGAGAGGCAGTTTAGAAACCGTTTAAAGTGACGGTAGTGGCGGAAGGTACAAGGTTGTGTACGGTTATCGATGCTCGTGGGGGTACCTGGCCAGTATGTGGAGAAAAATGAGATAAATATGTGAATACTTGTTAAAAATGATAAGAGATATGTGAATATTGGACGAAAATGATAAGAGATATGTAAATATTGGATGAAAATGATAAGAGATATGTGAATATTGGAGAAAAAATGAGAAAAATATGTGATTAATGGATACAGATGAAATGAAATAAATAGATATGTGAAGATTTTTCTTCTGAAGAAATGTTTGATTAAGTAAGAAAGATTAAGTGGAAGAAAAGAAAAGTTTGGTTTAAAGAAAGAAAGAAAGACAAGAAAATGTTGATTGCGAAGTTTGATTTAGAGAATGAAAAATTCGTTTTGTTGTTGTAAGTTAAGAATAATCCTCTTGATTATTCTTACATTTTAATTAGGTTTAGAGATTTTAGATCAATTGACTACGAAATCTTACAGATTGAATTCAACCATTGTGACTGGAGAAATATATACAATTTCACAACCGCCAACGAACAAATGTATGTATTGAATACAAACATTGAGCTTCTGTTCGATTAATGCGTTCCACTAAAAAGTTAAATAATTCAGCCAACACAAACGAAACGCTACAAAACGGACTATCTCTCCGAGAGTTTAAGTCTCTACGAACAAAAGTTACAAAAGCGATATGCTCTGCTAAATGTGAATATATCAATACTAAATTTTGTAATGCGAGAACACCAAATCAGACTTGGAGAGAATTAAAAGCTTAGGTGTAGGGAAAGCAAAGCCTCAATTAAAATCAGACTTGGATGTCGAGGAACTCAATACAAAATTTGTAAATTTGAATGTACCTGCAGCAAACCAAAACTTGTACCTGAATGCTTTACCGCTATGTGATAGTAGTTTTAGTTTTGAGTGTGTAAATTCATGTGATGTTCTTGAAAGTGTCCTAAAAGTGAAATCAAATGCGGAAGGCTTAGACAAAGTTAATCAAAAATTCTTGAAAATATTACTTCCCATGCTTCTTGATCATATCACCTATATATTAAATACGATTTTCACAACATCTGAATTTCCTGATTGTTGGAAAGTTGCTAAAACTATACCCATTCCAAAGTACAAAAACGAGTTCAGACCAATCTCTATTCTTCCTTTTTTGGCAAAAGTATTTGAACAACTAATGGCTAAACAGATTCAGACATTTCTCTCAACCAATTCTTTGTTAAGCCAACTACAATCTGGTTATCAAAAGTTCAGAAACTGCTGGACAGCTATTTTAAAGATAGTAGAAGATATCCGAAAGCAGACGGACAATTAAAATGATACATTATTAGCCTTACTGGATTTCAGCAAGGCATTTGATACAGTTGACCACGATATCTTAAGTACCAAGCTTAAAAATCTCTACAATTTTTCCTCAACTGCAACGCGTCTAATTAAGTCCTATTTGCGGGACAGAAACCAAGCAGTGGTCTCGGGGTTTTGTATGTCATGTTTCTAACGTCTGACTCGTGGTGTTCCTCAAGGTTCAGTCCTTGGATCCTTACTTTTCTCTGTGTATATCAACGACCTTCCTGACTGTCTGATAGGCTGTGATGTCCATTTGTATGCCGATGATGTACAACTTTATGTAAGTCGACCGTTACATGAAATACTTGAGTGAGTTAGAATTTGTAACAGGGATCTGGCTAGGGATTGGGGCTAAATCCTAAAAAGTCGAAATGTTTGTTAATTTACAAGAAGGCTTTTAAGGTTTGTGATCTTCCTAAGCTTTCCATAAACAATGTTCCACTGGAATATGCTAAGGATACCACTAACCTGGATATATAATTTAATAATACCCTAACGTGGAGCGACCACATTAGGAAAGTGTCCGGGAAAACATTCGGGTTAGTTAGGCAGCTGTCGCTTACTCAAAAACTCATTCCTCTTCATCTAAGGCTTTTGGTCGCCAAAACATGTCTCATCCCGACTCTATTTTATGGTGTGGAAATATTTGGTAAAAGTGCCGCAAGCAGTATGCAAAGGCTAACGGTAACATTTAATTCAATCAACACAAACGAAAAACATACTTTGCCAGTGTGTAAGCCTGGCCAGCTCAGAAAAACACTTTTTCATTCAATCTGCCCGCTACTGGAATAACCTGCCGCATAACATTAAAACTATAGCTAACGCAACGCATTTTAAATCTCAGTTAACCAATCATCTCAATAGACAAACATAGATTTTATAAACGTTTTAGAAAAGTTTAGTATTGTATTAGTTTTGTTAGGATTATATTTTAAGTATTTTAAATTTCATACGTTTTTTTATATATTTTGTATTTTTATTATCTATTGTGATCTCTCTGTTTTTGTGACCGATGCACTAATTTATAGTACTTATGCACCTGTAGCATTGGGATAATACCGAAATAAAAATTAAAAATTAAAAATACATCATAAATTCATCATTCATCACACTCATACATCATCCCAAATATACATACAAGCACACGAGTACAACAATACAAATGTTCATTTTTTTGTAATGATTGTACAGTGCAATTACCAACCATTGCAGAGCGGTGCAAGACCTCGCCACGCAAACTGTTCGAGATCTAGGAATAGATGTGGCACTCTTCTGTAAACCATATGGAGCAATGCCGGACGAACTCTGGGTTCAAAACCAGGGCCAAGGAATTCAAGGATATGGAGCAGCAATATGGAGCTGTGGGAACCCACCTCAGCAACTTAGTGAGCGGAAGACAGCACTGGGCTATGTTAGAGCCAGATGTGGAGGCATATACTGGTACAGCTGCTACTTAGCCCCCAGCTTATCAGTTTATGAATTCGGACGTATAGTTGACGAAATTGCGACGGATTCTCGCAGTCATGCGCCAACAGTAATTTCGGGGGATTTCAATGCATAGGCAGTGGACTGGGGGAGTACCAGAACAAATACTCGAGGAACAATATTTCTTGACGCCTTCGCATCCCTGAATGTGACGCTGCTAAACCAAGGAAGAAAGCAAACTTACTCGAAGGCCGGACGAGGTTCAATCATTGACCTAACGTTTGCAAGCTCTAAGCTCTCAAGAAGCATCACATGGGAAGTCTCCGACATATACACCCACAGCGACCATCAAGCCACAGTGGCAAACATTGGCGGACAGCAAAGGTAACGGATAAACCAACCTACGCACTTCGGATGGAGCGAGAAGAATATTGATGCAGCATCCTTGCTGGCAATGCTAGAGGGCATCCAGCTAACTGGAAATGCCGAAAGCCAAGCGAGTGGGCTTGCAGAGGCCATGGAAAGAGCCTGCGATGCCGCGATGGTGCGAAGGAAGAGCGGACCAGCCAGAAGGAAACCGGTTCACTGGTGGACCAGCGAAATTCAAAATATTCGGCAGGAGTGCAATCACTCTAGAAGGCAATACCAACGCGTGATGAAGCGTTCCTGGCAGAGGCCGCTAGACAACAACAGGCCCAGCTCCAAGTCGAAATACTACAAGCTGCGTTCCAAACGCGCCGAGCTGAGCTCAAGAAGGCCATCAAACAGAGCAAGGCAAACTGCTGGAAAGTATTGTGCGAAAAAGCGGAGGAACAACCTTTTGGGCAAGCCCACAAGGTCGTCATGGGCAAGCTGGCAAGGCGGCCATCTCCCACATCCCACCCAGAGACAATAGACCACACGATAGAGATGGAATTATCGCACGATTGTACTACGAACGCAGAGGAAGTACTAACTGCACTTTCCCGTGTTCACGTCGATAAAGCGCCTGGGCCAGACGGTATCCCAACAAAAGCTGTAAAAATTGTCGTGGGAGCACAGCCGGACGTTTTTGCTGATCTCTACAACCAGTGCATTAGAGAGGGAGTCTTTCTATCAAGATGGAAGCTCCAAAGACTGGTTCTGCTCCCAAAAAGGGACAAGAATATGGAGGACCTCTCTGCATACAGACCATTGTGCATGCTAGATGTCGTCGGCACACTGTTCGAGCGCATCTTATGCAACCGTCTAGAGGCGGAATTGCAAGAACGGCAAGGCCTCTCAAGCCGGCAGTTTGGCTTTAGAAAGCAGCGTAGTACATTAGACGCAATTTCAAAAAAATACTCCAAGCACGAGTGATCGTCTTGGTGAAATTGGTAGCCTACTTGGCTACTACTTCGAGAACCGTATTCTGCTTTACGACACATCAGATGGGAGGCAAACATACGGAGTCACAGGCGGCGTGCCACAGGGCCGATTCTGTGGAACGTGATGTATGACGGAGTTCTTAGGCTAGCTACACCGATAGGCGTCAGCATTGTTGGTTTTGCAGATGACATCGCGATCGTCGCAGTAGCCAAAAAACTGGAGGACGTTCAGTGTAGAACCAACGACGCGATAGTGCGGGTGACCGATTGGTTAGAGGACAACGGGTTGAGCCTGGCTTCCCATAAAACCGAAGCGGTCCTTATGAGCAGCAGGAAACGTGTGGAAACTGCCAACATCAGAGTCGGAGACCAGCACATCATATCGAAGGGTGCCATAAAGTACCTGGTGGTTATGCTGGACCATAGGCTTTACTTTAAAAGCCACCTAACGTACGTGGAGGAAAAGGCCACCAAAGCAACGAATGCCTTATCTGGAATTATGGCGAACATCGGTGGACCTCGACAGCGTTGTAGATGGCTGATCTGCAACGTAGTCAGGTCGATCATAATGTACGCAGCACCGATATGGGCCCCTGCAATGACCGTGCCATCATACAGCCGCGGATGCAAAAGCGCGTACAGAAGGTGTGCCCTCCGAGTCACCTGCAGTTTCCGGACTGTGTCGGAGGACGCGGCGCTAGTCTTAGCAGGAATGGTGCCGCTTGACCTGTTAGCGATGGAAAGCAGTGAAGCAGATGAGCATCGACGAGAGAGGACGATGACGCAATGGCAGGCGAGGTGGAGTACTACCACCAACGGCAGCTGGACAAGAAAACTATTTGCGGACATAAAGCCGTGGTTGGGTAGACAGCACGGACAAACCGACTTTTACCTATCACAGCTACTAACCGGACATGGTGCTTCAAATCTTAACTCTATAGATTTAAGCATCCGTTTTGTACACACTGTACGCGGACCATAGAAGACGCAGAACATATATTCTTTGTCTGTCCGAGATTCGCTGTCGAACGGGAAGAGCTATGCCTAGGTATTGGGAGGCCAATCACAGTCACTGACTTAATGGACATCCTACTTAGCTCGCAAAACAATTGGAATGCAATATGCACCATGGCTGCAGAGGTTCTAAAATCCTTCATCGTTACATGAGTGGTTAAGTCAGAAAACAAATTTGTCTCATTTATCATTTCACCATGACCTAGCCCAAGAAGGGATAGCAAAAACAAAAAGGAATGCAAACATTTTTGTTTGTCTAGCCGTGCTTGCTATCATTTCAGCTCAACTGATTTGTTAGATCACAGTTAATTATTTTTGTTTGTGCTCTCGCTCTTTGTTTTAGTTTTGATCTTACATTTATTTTTGTTAAACTATTTAATATGCATTCCCATACATAGTGCTGCTTAAAAGTATTCGTACACAAATATGAAAAAAATGTGGCTTAATTACAAAATTGAAATTTAGTTAAACAAATAAGTATTCCAATCCATTCATAAAAATATTCGCATGCATTCACCCACATATACATCATTCATTCGAGAACTCTTACGTAAATAAATAGTAATAATTAGGCACTTACAGTAGACACTCATATATATTAGTCAACTTGTATCAAATTCATCCTTTACATTTTACTCTTGCATCGGAATATATGAGCCGTACATACAATACATACGAATATGAAGTCTATACCCTTAGATTTAATTTTTCATCATTTTTATACTCTGTACCGAAGGTACATAGAGTATATTAAGTTTGTGCAAAAGTATGTAACAGGGAGAAGGAATCATTTCCGACCCTATAAAGTATATATATTCTTGATCAGCATCAACAGCCGAGTCGATATAGCCATGTCCGTCTGTCCGTCCGTCCGTCCGTCCGTCCGTCCGTCCGTCCGTCCGTATGAACGAAGAGATCTCAGAGATGGTAAGAGATAGAGGTTTGACATGTATGGGGCATATATTTCTTATACTTGCAGGCAGATCAAGTTTATTTTCAATTTTTGCCACGCCCCCTCCCGCCCCCGCAATTTGGAAAAAACGTCATATCTCCTACAATTTTGAAGATAGATCGTTCGTACCTTCTAGAGATACCTTGTAAATAAAATTATTTATCGATTTGCTGAAAGAATGATAAAGATCGGATGAACGATACTCAAGTTATGAGCAAAAAACGGCCAATAAACACCCAGCACCACCCCACCCACCACCGCAGCATTCTATTGAACGTCAATCTTAGTGAGAGAGAGAGAGAGTGAAACTTAGAGATGAGCGCGTATAACTCGTGAGCAAATGCGAGCTGAGACGTTAAGGGTACAGAGTACGTTATAGTCGGGCTTGACCGACTTTCTTTCTTGTTTTTTAATAAATTTGTAATTTGGTCAAGGAATTCTAATATATTTCTTATTCCTTTTTGAGGGTGTTGTGGTAATTTAGGGTGGTGTAATCACATTTTAGGGATTTCCTATAAATATGTCCGCTAACAGGAAATCAAAGGTAGGGTTTGTGCTGAAGCGAAGCTACAGTGCACCTTAGTAGCTTAACCCAGTGTGGGCCTGAAATTCTTTTTGCTTCCTTTCTCTCTCTCTCTCTCATTCATTTGCCTTGGTTCTTCATCTTATTCTTTTGTGTCTTTTCTTTAAATAAAAAGGCTTGAAGGGATTCTTCTTTAATATGTATGGTAGTGTTAGGATAGAGTGAAAAACGAAGAGATCTCAGAGATGGTAAGAGATAGAGGTTTGACATGTATGGGGCATATATTTCTTATACTTGCAGGCAGATCAAGTTTATTTTCAATTTTTGACACGCCCCCTTCCGCCCCCGCAATTCGGAAAAAAACGTCATATCTCCTACAGTTTTGAAGATAGATCGTTTGTACCTTCTAGAGATACCTTGTAAAAAAAATTATTTATCGATTTGCTGAAGGAATGATAAAGATCGGATGAACGATACTCAACTTATGAGCAAAAAACGGCCAGTAAACACCCACCACCCCCCACCCATCACCACAGCATTCTATTGAGCGGCAATCTTAGTGAGAGAGAGAGAAAGAGAGAGAGAGAGTGAAACTTAGAGATGAGCGAGTATAATTCGTGAGCAAATGCGAGCTTCGACGTTAAGGGTACAGAGTATGTTATAGTCGGGCTTGACCGACTTTCTTTCTTGTTTTTAAATCATAATTGGAGACTTCTCCAGATTCACCTCCATTCCCCACGTTTCACAATAACATTTAAGTCTTGCTATCGTCTTTTGAAGTGTGGTGACATTATCCGACAATATGACTATATCATCCGCGTATAGAAGAAGCCGTATATTAAGCTCATCTATCCACAGGCCACCTTCAAGGTCCTCGTGTAAGTCGTTCAAATATAGCGCGATTAACAGGGGTGATAGAAGGCTTGAGACAGATTCTTTCCGGACCACACCGCTGCCACGGTATCTTTGTATACAAAATCGATCAAGTTTACAATTTTTGTGGACACACCTAGTTGGTGCAGCTTTTAGATCAAAAACTCTCTCGGTACTTTATCCAATGCGGCCCGAAAGTCTAAAAAAACGCAAAAACATTTTTGTTTTCTGCCCATTTAAGCTTCACTATTGCAATTAGGTTTATATATATTGGCAGTTGTGGAGTGAGTCGCGATCGAACACTCAATCGAGTGCAGACGTGCCTACGGACAGTTGAAAGCTTTTCTCGTGTCGAACGTAAATTCACCGTTAAGTCCTGTGTTTCGCTCTCCCGGCGCACGCGTTGCTTCGTGCTGATCGTCTCTGCCTAGTGAGAGACACTTGTGCGTGTGTGTGTGTACTCTCACCGATACACGTGTGCACAGCGCAGATAGTGCGTGTGTGTGCGATAAACTTTTAACGGCTTCGCTTATTTTCACAAGCGACACCGTTACTCTCTGCTGTACTGTTGCTGCCGTCGCCATGAGCGACGACGGCGGCGGTGTGGAACCGCCTCCCAAAGTGGGTTGGCAAACTATTGCTCCAGCCAAAAAAAGCTATATTAGGCAAAAAGGTGCTCCTACTAGCAAATTGCTAAAGGTGCAGGCCAACAGTGATGACCCCCCCAATACTAGCGACTCTGATGACATATCCGACTGTACTGAAGAAGGTGAAGTGAAGCGCAAATCAGCCATACCAATACATAAAAGACCAATTAGCAACACCGCCGAGCCCCAGTCTACTTCCATATTACGCTCAAATCGCTTTGCTCTGCTATCAAATCCAAGTGATGATGTAATGGATGAAACGGAAGAACAGGCCGAGGAACCAGAAGTCAGACAAGCTGTCATCAAACCACCGCCAATCTTCATACCAGATGTCAAGAATATCAATGCAATGATCCAAGACGTGGCTAATATCATTGGTCAAGACAAGCAGTTTGATTTTAAAGGTGGACGCGAAGGCCAAGTCCGAATCATGCTACCTGACAGGGAATCGTTTGATAAAATCAAAGCTCACCTAGACCACCATGACACCCGTTACCAAACATTCCAGCCCAAAGAAGAAAGAGCCTACCGCATTGTAGTCAAAGGATTACACTCTTCGACTCCCACCAGCGACATCTCCGCATCGCTTAGAGAACATGGTCATACAACCAGGGACATCAAGAATGCTGTGAGCAAATCAACAAACATCCCCATGGCTGTCTTTTTTATCAATCTGGAACCAGCCGCCAACAATGCCGAAGTATTTAAAATTGTTCGCCTATGTCGATCTATTGTCAGTGTTGAGCCACCGAAAAAATTCGACGACCTAGTCCAATGCTATCGTTGCCAGGGCTTTGGACATACCAAGAGATACTGCCGCCTGCCATATAAATGCGTCAAGTGTGGACTAAACCACAGTACACAGGAATGTTTGAAAGCCAGAAATGAGCCTGCAAAATGTGCTCACTGTGAGGGAAACCACGCCGCTTCCTATAAGGGATGCAAAATCTACCAAAAGGCCAAAGAACGGTACAGCCCCAAGGTAAGACAGAACGCAGAAACACAACATCTAGGTCAACAAAGGATGTATCAAACGGTCAGAGAAAACGTAAGCTACGCCAACGCATTGGGTAACCAGCGAAACAACACCTTTTCCAGGCAGCCAGAAGAAATCCAAGAAAATCAACAGCAACCCATGTTCAACCGCATGGAAGTCATGATGGAGCAAATGATAGCTCAATCCACCCTTCTCACAAACTTACTCACCTCCCTCACCACATTAATCAACAAACTATGCAAATAAGTCTCCGTATAACGCTCTGGAACGCTAACGGCCTGTGTAAAAGCAGGTTAGAGGTCGAACAGTTCATAAAAACCAATCACATAGACGTCCTTTTAGTCACGGAAACACATCTTGACCATAAATCCTATTTCAAAATAAACGGTTACGAGCTTTTTTACGCAAACCACCCGAGTGGAAGAGCTCGAGGTGGAGCTGCCATTCTAGTTAAAAGTGGACTGAAGTTTGCTGAACTTCCACCACTACAGGAGCCATGGGTTCAATGTGCAAGTATCAAAATACTAAGCCCAACTGAGGATCTGATTTTGGCAGCCGCATACATACCACCTTGCAACAGTGCCACATCCAACATGTTCCAACAATTACTCGACAACCTGGGTCCCAGATACCTTATAGGTGGTGATTTTAATGCCAAACACACCTGGTGGGGTTCCAGATTATTGAATCCTAAGGGGAGAAATCTCTACAAATGTGTTCGCGCAAGCAACCTCAACTGTCACTCAACCGGCCAACCCACGTACTGGCCCACAGATGTGAGTAAGCTGCCTGACGTTTTGGACTTTGCCATATCAAAAAATATTGATCCCAGATTGATAATGGCAAAAAGCTGCTTGGATCTCTCATCTGATCATAGCGCGATCATGTTACTACTCAACATCCCAATAGCCACCAAGTCCACGAGGAGGAGATTGCTTCGGAAAAATACCAACATAAACAAATACCGGTCTTTCCTACAGCAGCAAGTCAACCCAAACGTGGAAGTCAACTCCAGTGAAGATATTGACGACGTGATCGAGTGGCTAACACAGAAGATGCATGAAGCTGCCGAAGTAGCAACACAGACGCAAAGAGCCCAAGCTAGCGTCCAATCGAGGGATAGTCATCTGTGGTCTCACGAAGTGGCACAAAAAGTTGCAGAAAAAAGGCGCCTAAGAAGGGTATGGCACATTAGCGGAAACCCGAGGGACAAAGCTGCACTAAACAAGGCAACCAAGGACTTGAAGGAATTGCTCCTCAGGCTGAGAAGGCAGGCCCTAGAAAAATATTTGGAGGAAGCCGAGCCGGGTGATCCTTACAACAACCTCTGGAATGCGACTAAGAATCTGAAAAGACCCACTAAGAGACTGGCCCGGTGTTAAACTCTGCTGGGACATGGTGTCGTTCGGAAAAAGAAAAAGCGACTGCCTTTGCAAAGCATCTTTACAACACATTTTCGCCTTTCGGCACATGCAGTTCAAGCGAATACGAGGAAACAAACCAATTTCTGGACATCCCCTGTCAGATGGATTTCCCTATACCGGAGGTAGCCCCTCAGGAAATTCTGAACGAAATAGGACAACTTAAAAACTCAAAGTCGCCTGGATACGACAGCATAGATGCTCCAGCTGTCAAAGCCCTCCCTGAAAACTGCATTGTGCTCCTGACGGAAATATTTAACAGTTGCCTGAGATTAGGACACTTTCCTACGCAGTGGAAATGTGCTGAGGTAATTCTAATACCAAAACCTGGCAAGCCAGATCACGAGCTAGCATCTTATCGCCCGATAAGCTTATTGGCAGTGTTCTCCAAAATACTCGAAAGAGTATTTCTGAGCAGATTACTTACAATAATGGAAGACAGCTGCTTGCTCCCTGAGCATCAATTCGGCTTCAGACATTTCCATGGCACCCCCGAGCAATGTCATAGGTTAGTGCAAGCGATCATCGATGCCCTGGAAAACAGACAATACTGTTCCACAGTCCTCCTAGATGTGAAGCAGGCCTTCGATAAAGTTTGGCACTCAGGACTGTTATACAAATTGAAAAAAGATCTACCTGCGCCATACTACCTGTTCCTAAAGTCATATCTCCACTGCAGGAAGTTCTATGTTAGATGCGGTGACGACGAGTCAGAATTGACTAATATAAGGGCAGGGGTCCCACAAGGCAGTGTGTTGGGTCCGATACTCTACACCTTATTCACAGCTGATCTACCAGTTGCACAAGACCAGAGGCTTACAGTTGCTACATATGCGGACGACACTGCATTCACGGCAGTGTCGAAGAACCCGTCCACGGCCTCAAACATACTGCAGGAACAGCTGGACCTATTTGGCAGATGGCTATCCAGATGGAACATTATGGTTAATCCTGAAAAGTCCTCTCACACCACCTTTACCAACAGAAGAAACGATTGCCCCCCCGTCACCCTAAATAGCACTGTAATTCCACATCATGATACAGTAAAATACCTAGGGCTAACACTCGATAGAAGACTTAACTGGCGGAAGCATATTGAGAAGAAAAAGGAGCAACTCAACTTCAAGCTGCGTCAAATGTATTGGCTCATCGGACGTCATTCTAAGCTAAAAACTAAAAACAAAGTCCTACCATATAAGGCCATACTGAAACCCGTCTGGACTTACTGCATCCAGCTGTGGGGCACAGCCTCAGCGAGTAACATCAAAGTGATCCAGGCGCACACTACCTTACAACAAATGAGGAACTGCACAGGGAGCTCAAAATCCCTTGGGTGGCAGAAGAAATTCAAAGGTTCAGCATTAAACATACACAGAGGCTGTGTAACCACCCTAACAATTTGGCCATCAATCTGCTAGACAATAGCCTTACAAGAAGACGTCTGAAGAGATTTCACCCACTCGACTTGCCGTTTCGAGTTCCGGGCTAAAGAGTACGAGACTCTATCCCCCCCTTCCCTTTATCCACCCACCCCAATTATATATACCATCCCACACTCACACATTCATGTAACAATTCTGCCAAAAATGTAAAAAATATTTGTATGTCAATGTAACACCAAAAAATTTAATGATTGTCCCCTTAGGGACAGATTTTAAATAAAGAAACAGAGAAAAAAAAAA
>JBAMBO010000421.1:0-17200 GCA_037044535.1 Lordiphosa magnipectinata
GTTATAATTTATTTATATTAGTATGATAAGTGGCGCCCAACTATGGAGCCTCATTGATTAAGGATTAAGTCAATGTGACTCACTAATAGAAAGATTCTAATCAGCTTACTAATTTCATCCTATTCTTTCTATTTCACCTCTTCATACGAAAATATCATTATTTTATGCAGCTGCTTTGGAAAACAGAAAGGTTGGATATCCGTATTTGCCTACTGGCCACAGCTTAGTAAAAAGGGATAATTTCATTTCTCTAAAATAGTCATTGGTATAGGATAGTATCGGTTCGTGGAAAATGCAGGATAGCTGTAACTTCGGTTGGTTACCTGACCCGTTTTGATTCGCCATCCCACTGACTAAGTGTCTGCTAAAAAAAAAAAAAAATTAAATAACCTTGATTATATCTAGTCGCTTTGGAATATATGTTCACGACTTTCGAGCAGTGTCATAACCACGATTAATTGACAAGGTGGTTTAATTTCTTTCTGGAGATTTCAGGTATTTATTGTTTTAAACTGGAAAACCGTGGGAATGTATTCAGATACAAGCCTCGGGCCGTTGTAAATGGTGATTGACCTGGAGTCTTTACAAGCGCAGTAAAATTCACAGTTTAATCAGCAAGCTTGCTATTCTTTTATTTAACTGAGAGTTTGGTCAAATATTAAAAACAAAAATCCTACGATGGATGAGACGTTATGCTTTGAGTTCAATTTGTTATGAAAATTTGGAGATTTTAGTTACCTTTTACCGCATTTATTAGACCTACCGTTATATGGTTTAGGACTCTTATACCTTTTGAACTGATTTGCCGAATTTTGTTGAAAAGCAAGTGAATTGAGTTCATTTTTTATCGAAAATTTTGTTAGCGTTTGCCTTATAAGTTCCCTCGTGTCAAAAGCCAGTATCTTTTTATTGAAATGGGGCTTGACCGATCTCCTGGAAAGGAGGGCCCTGAGGCTGACAACAGTCTAGTTTGCACATTATGCAAAGAGAAGATAAAGAAAGCTGCTGAGAGTTATAAGACACCGTGTGGACACGAGTTTCACTAATCTTGTCTTACGGCTTATTTTAGGTCCAACAATACATGCCCAGTTTGCAATATTGTCTGTAGGCCAACTTCAACTGCACCAACAGGAGCTATTTCACAAAATACTCGTGGACAAGCTAAGTTGCCAGCATCAAACAGGCCCAACGTTGATGAAGGTGCAACTACTTCCCACAATGCCGCCATAATCAGTATGGAGCAACGACTTCTTGATTCTTTAAATGAAAAGATGGTCGAGTTGATCCAAAATACAGTAGCCGAGTGCATGCAGCGATTAATCGCAACACCCGCAATTACTGAAACGGATGACGCGGATACACGTATCCTAACGACTAACGTCACTGAGGAGTCTGCAGGAGTCAGCACTGAGTTACCACGTACATCAAGATCTCAGCAATCACAGAGCAGTACCACCTCTGATTTGATTCAAAGACCTGATAAAGTAGTACATATTTTGAATGCCTGGAAAATAAAATTTTCTGGAGTGGGAAGTGTCTGTTGACAATTTTATATATAGAGTGGACTCGCTAACACGCCAAACTTTGGAAGAAAATTTTGAAGCGCTTTGCCTTAATATAATATTAGCGTACTTTTTGAGGGTAAAGCCAGTGAGTTTTATTGGCGTCATCACAAAGCAGTTAAAGTAGTTGACTGGGATAAGTTATGCGTAGCATTACGCCAACAGTTTCGAAAGGAGCGAGACGATAGTGATATAGAAGAGCTAATAAGGGATCGCAAGCAAAAAGTAAATGAGAATTTTGACAGTTTTTATGATCAGATCTCAGGCTACTTAGATCAGCTAGAGCAACCATGGCCAATTCAGAAGCTCGTACGCGTTCTAAAGAACAACTTGCGGCCGGAAATTCGTCACGAATTATTAAACGTTGAAGTAGCAACAGTTTCTCAGCTCAGAGAAATCTGTCGTAGGCGTGAAGCATTTCTTGATGATGTTAAGCGTTCTTATAATTATAAGAACGCTTAACATCATACATACAACGCATACAACATAATTATGCGAAGGCTGCCCCGTTTAAGAAAGATATCTCAGAAGTGAATCAAATTATAGAGTTTTCGACAAGCACGAATGAAAAAATCGAGTGTGAAATCGATGCTTTCTCGTTGATATGCTGGAATTGTCTTAAGGAAGGACATAGATACCAAGATTGTCTAGCTGAAAGAAAAGTGTTTTGTTACGGCTGTGGAGCTCCTAACACATATAAGCCCAGCTGTAAACGATGTGCAAAAAACTTTCAGTTCAGCACGTCGAAGCCTGTTCACAAACAGAAGACTTCGGCTGTGCTGAGAAGTCAGTCAACGAACACCGACTAAACACGGATGCACTTTTAAAGGCACCGTCAACCCAACCTGATACGTCTTGGAATTCCAAGTCGTATCAGGTTGGGTTGACGGTGCCTTTAAAAGTGCATCCGTGTTTAGTCGGTGTTCGTTGACTGACTTCTCAGCACAGCCGAAGTCTTCTGTTTGTGAACAGGCTTCGACGTGCTGAACTGAAAGTTTTTTGCACATCGTTTACAGCTGGGCTTATATGTGTTAGGAGCTCCACAGCCGTAACAAAACACTTTTCTTTCAGCTAGACAATCTTGGTATCTATGTCCTTCCTTAAGACAATTCCAGCATATCAACGAGAAAGCATCGATTTCACACTCGATTTCTTCATTCGTGCTTGTCGAAAACTCTATAATTTGATTCACTTCTTAGATATCTTTCTTAAACGGGGCAGCCTTCGCATAATTATGTTGTATGCGTTGTATGTATGATGTTAAGCGTTCTTATAATTATAAGAACGCTTAACATCATCAAGAAATGCTTCACGCCTACGACAGATTTCTCTGAGCTGAGAAACTGTTGCTACTTCAACGTTTAATAATTCGTGACGAATTTCCGGCCGCAAGTTGTTCTTTAGAACGCGTACGAGCTTCTGAATTGGCCATGGTTGCTCTAGCTGATTTAAGTAGCCTGAGATCTGATCATAAAAACTGTCAAAATTCTCATTTACTTTTTGCTTGCGATCACTTATTAGCTCTTCTATATCACTATCGTCTCGCTCCTTTCGAAACTGTTGGCGTAATGCTACGCATAACTTTTCCCAGTCAACTACTTTTACTGCTTTGTGATGACGCCAATAAAACTCACTGGCTTTACCCTCAAAAAGTACGCTAATATTATATTAAGACAAAGCGCTTCAAAATTTTCTTCCAAAGTTTGGCGTGTTAGCGAGTCCACTCTATATATAAAATTGTCAACAGACACTTCCACTCCAGAAAATTTTATTTTCCAGGCATTCAAAATATGTACTACTTTATCAGGTCTTTGAATCAAATCAGAGGTGGTACTGCTCTGTGATTGCTGAGATCTTGATGTACGTGGTAACTCAGTGCTGACTCCTGCAGACTCCTCTGTGACGTTAGTCGTTAGGATACGTGTATCCGCGTCATCCGTTTCAGTAATTGCGGGTGTTGCGATTAATCGCTGCATGCACTCGGCTACTGTATTTTGGATCAAATCGACCATCTTTTCATTTAAAGAATCAAGAAGTCGTTGCTCCATACTGATTATGGCGGCATTGTTGGAAGTAGTTGCACCTTCATCAACGTTGGGCCTGTTTGATGCTAGTAACTTAGCTTGTCCACGAGTATTTTGTGAAATAGCTCCTGTTGGTGCAGTTGAAGTTGGCCTACAGACAATATTGCAAACTGGGCATGTATTGTTGGACCTAAAATAAGCCGTAAGACAAGATTTGTGAAACTCGTGTCCAGACGGTGTCTTATAACTCTCAGCAACTTTCTTTTTCTTCTCTTTGCATAATGTGCAAACTAGACTGTTGTCAGCCTCAGGGCCTTCCTTTCCAGGAAATCGGTCAAGCCCCATTTCAATAAAAAAATACTGGTTTTTGCACGAGGGAACTTATAAGGCAAACGCTAACAAAATTTTCGATAAAAAATGAACTCAATTCACTTGCTTTTCAACAAAATTCGGCAAATCAGTTCAAAAGGTATAAGAGTCCTAAACCATATAACGGTAGGTCTAATAAATGCGGTAAAAGGTAACTAAAATCTCCAAATTTTCATAACAAATTGAACTCAAAGCATAACGTCTCATCCATCGTAGGATTTTTGTTTTTAATATTTGACCAAACTCTCAGTTAAATAAAAGAATAGCAAGCTTGCTGATTAAACTGTGAATTTTACTGCGCTTGTAAAGACTCCAGGTCAATCACCATTTACAACGGCCCGAGGCTTGTATCTGAATACATTCCCACGGTTTTCCAGTTTAAAACAATAAATACCTGAAATCTCCAGAAAGAAATTAAACCACCTTGTCAATTAATCGTGGTTATGACACTGCTCGAAAGTCGTGAACATATATTCCAAAGCGACTAGATATAATCAAGGTTATTTAATTTTTTTAGCAGACACTTAGTCAGTGGGATGGCGAATCAAACGGGTTAGGTAACCAACCGAAGTTACAGCTATCCTGCATTTTCCACGAACTGATACTATCCTATACCAATGATTATTTTAGAGAAATGAAATTATCCCTTTTTACTAAGCTGTGGCCAGTAGGCAAATACGGATATTCAATCTTTCTGTTTTCCAAAGCAGATGCATAAAATAATGATATTTTCGTATGAAGAGGTGAAATAGAAAGAATAGGATGAAATTAGTAAACTGATTAGAATCTGTCTATTAGTGAGCCACATTGACTTAATCCTTAATCAATGAGGCTCCATAGTTGGGCGCCACTTATTATATTAATATAAATAAATTATAACTGGCGACAATTGTAAATGTCAAACAAAAGCTTTTAATTACATTTGATGACGATAATTATCTATATCAACAGGCTATCAGCTGTTTTAGCTTTTAAACCAGTCTCATGTAACGACCAAAAAAAATTGTATTGCCTGCTTTTAGGATGAGCATGAATTTTAGTAGAGCTGGGATCTCTAGCCCGGATATCTCCGAGAGGTTGAGTAGGAGAGGTTGACCAAGTGTCCTAAGTCTCCTTCTACTTAAAGCAGGGCAGTGACAGAGAAGGTGTTGCACTGTTTCCTCCTCTTCTTCATTTCTGCAACTTCTGCAGAAGTCATGGTGCGTGACGCCTAGGCGTGCTGCGTGTCTGCCCATAAGACAGTGACCCGTGAGGGTCCCCACCAGAAGTAAAATGTGTTCCCTTCTGTGACGTAAAAGTGTGCTTGTACGTTTTAGGTTGAATGTAGGCCACGTAAGTCTCGATACAGCACAGGAGGAAAGGTTTTCCATCGATCCGTGGCGAGACGGAAAATTTTTGATGGTGGAGGGCTCACGGTGTCATGAGCCAGATAAAAAGAGGCCAGCCTGATGGTTGGACTCCCCAGTTCCAGGCTGACCGTGGTAATGTCGCCATCACTAAACTGAGGAAGTGAAAGTGTGTTAAAGTGCATTTTTGTTAAAACGCATGGACGGATTTTACCCTTACCCTTGGTGTAGAAAAGGTCGTATTTGGGGGTCCTTAAACCGTTGATTCTGTCACCAGAGATCCACGGCTCTTGGACAAACACCATGTCTACTTCACCGGGGGATAGCGAAGTAGAAGATCAGCGGTTGCTGATCTAGAGTGATGCAGGTTTATTTGCAGAACCTGCATCATTTTGGATTGAATCCTCCTCCGTCAGAGTGACATCGGCATCCTCCGGTTGGAGAAGCTCCTGCTCTGAGTATATGCGGCCGAAAGCTGGTCCGAAGTCTGAACCGCCAGAGATATAGCCACAGCGCTCCTCTTGTTGAGGGGTGCGCTCTGTCTCCATCTCCTCTTCGCTCGGGTCGTCCTCCACCACATCAACGCTTGCTGCCAGATTTCCAAGCGCCGTAGTGTCGGTTCTGAAAACGTTCATGTGAACCTGCTGGAACCCATAATTCAGGATCCCATTGCATTTGGTTAAATGCTCGACTGTATAGTCATCGATCTGAAAGGTGACCATAGTGGTTGCTCGTGTTGAACGCTCCACTTTGATCACCCTCCAATTAGTTGTGGGAACAATCGGATTCATTGTCCTCATGATCTGCAAGATTTTTGCTGGCTCCGATGGGTAAATGGGTAGCCAGGCTCTGGCCCTCGGACATGAAGGTATGTCCTTGGCGTCCACAACCTTCAGTTTAGCTCCAGGGTAAACCTCACCGACTTTAGATATGGCGGACTTATAAAGGTCCGCGGATCTCTCGTCCTCGCAGGCCACCAGCCGGACGTTACCCTGGAACCATCCTATGCTGTAACATCAGGGTGGTGCCCCTGGGTTCTCCAACAGCACATCCAGGGAAAAACGGCTTGCTGCCGCCTCGATCCATTTCCAATGGTGCCTTGGGATCGTGCCCTGTGGGTTGTTTTGCCATCTCGGCAAAAGAGACTCGAAGAGGGGCCCCATGGGTCTTCGGCCGTTTGGATGACAGCGATTGCTGCTCATCCAAGGACCGATCCCTCTTCGCAGTGGATGATTGTTCAGGCTGCGTCGCCCGATCAGTTTTGGCAGCTTGTGGCTTCCCAGGAGGGGTCAGTTCTAGCGAGAAGTCTGGTATGACTTCCCTAGCCCAGGCAATGTCTTCCTGGAACTTGACGAAATCCACCTTCGACGTCTGGTCCTCCCTTATTGGGTTGGTAGCCAGACGTTTCAGGATTCGATACGCCTTTCGCTGATCCTCGGTGCCGACCTTGGTTGGGTCGGGTCTGGTGTACACCACTGCTCTACTGCACTTAACATAAATAACTTGCAATTTCGTGACATAAATTTTTATTTGTTCTGGAAATAGGCCTTAAGGACAGAATACGAAATAATTTGATATGTGATTTTCCAATGTCGGAAAAGCCGTGAAAACTCCCGGAAAATTCAGTATGCAAAAAACTATTTTTTATCCGATTGGCTTGAAACTCGGTTTGTAAGGATAGAAAACGAAATAATTTGAAATGTTATATTCCAGAGTCGGAAAAGCCGGCTCCCAGGCGTGAAATTTCCCCGAAAATTCTGTAGGCATATAATTATTTTTCATCCGATTGGCTTGAACTTCGGTTTGTAAGGATAGAATACGAAATAAAGTGAAATGAATCGATAACGATAACGATAACGATAACGATAACGATAACGATAACGATAACGATAACCATAACTGTTCGCAGCAGAATGCCATTTAGTTTATTGATCATTGTATACCACCTTTCACACTATTATTAATCAATTAATTACATTGAAGTCTCTGCTAATATTGTCATGTCACGAGTAACGATCATTTCTAATATCACTATTAACTTGCGATAGTTACTATCGATCTCCAGTGTCATCGCTATCTTTTTATTCATTTCCGCTTGTAACTCTGAGCAAATTAAAAACGAACATAAACTGAACTCGGTCTCTTTATTTAAATTAATAAGTAAATTGGCAATGGGGATATAAATCAATATTTCCTCGAAACATTGGTGACCCCGACGTGATACTGATCAAGTTGCAAGTCGGTTTCGTTTTTAATTGTTGCAAAACAGCCAATAATATTCGCGGTGTGCTGCAAGTCACACACACACACAAACGGGTTAAGTGCGGTTTTTCGGTGTTTGCAGATCATCACAAATCGATGTGTGATCTCGCCTAGCGTGATTATATAGCGGAAACTATATAGTGACCAAGCTGTTTCAGCACAAATTGGTGCTAAACACAACCCTCGGTACATCGAAAGCCCATCAACATACACACGCCAACAAACGTTCACACATACCTTCGGTGCCGCCTAATTTGTGTCGCACATACACATACACATATACAGTCATATGCAGTGCAACGGTAATCCGTGTTTTGCGTTCACACACTTGCTCTTAGTTTTGACTTTGTGTGATTTCAAGGGCATTCCGTTCGCTGACCTGCCTCGATTTTGCGCGCCGGTTTTCTTGTCACTACAGTGAGCACTCGCCATAATGCCTGAGGGTGAACTACGCCCTAGTGAAGTCGATCTTTTCGGGCTAAAACCTCATCGGTCAAACGGCAGTTAGCAGCTACCACTAAATTTTTAAAAAGTGAAATGGAAAGCTTCGATGAGTCGGACCTGCTGGTTCGCCTCGAGGTGGTGGAAAACATGAAAAATGAATTTGAAACCTCGCAGTCGTGCCTAGAAAAACTAGATTTGATGGAACTGGCTGGTGACGCAAGAACAGACTTTACGCAGCTATATTGTGAGGCGAAATCAACAATCTCTCGGAAGCTGGAAGCCCTTGAAAAAGCTCGCGGCTCCTGTGCCAATTCAACAGTGATCTGTGCTGATAACGCCCGAGCTGCTCACTTCAGCCAAAGCGAATCGCAGTCGCAAAGCGAATCGCAGTCGCAAAGCGAATCGCAGTCGCAAAGCGAATAGCAGTCGCATGCCCCAAGGTCGCGCTTGCCAGAGCTCTAATTGCCCAAGTTCAGCGGCTCGTACGAGGATTGGCCAGACTTCTACGCTCTTTTCCGCACAGTGATCGGTAACAATAAGGAACTGAGTAAGCTTGAAAAATTCCAACATTTGCGCGGTGGCCTGGAGGGTGCTGCCTTGGGCACAATGAAGTCGCTGGAGCCTTCAGACGCTAATTACGACAAGGCTCATCAGTCGATTTGATAATAAATTGCTCCATTTCCAGGAACACGTGCGGGCTATATTCGCATTACCAGGTGTAGAGAAGGGATTAGCGTCTGGGCTACGCGAGCTTAGTGCGTCATAAGGAAGCGAAACGCATGCACCTTTGTCTGAACCGCCTTCGCAAAGCTCATGGTCTGCAACAGTGCAGATCGGGGCATTGTAAACATTGCCAGTATAAGCATCACTCGTTGCTCAATATGGATCAAAGCTCAGCTGCTCATGCTGCTCCGCCTGCGCAGCTTGCACCTACTAATCAGGTACCAAGCTCATCAGCGCTGATCTCTATCTCAACAAATTCTCCACCTGACACTCCAAATGCTAAGCCTTCGGAATACGTGTTGCTCCCAACAGCTGTAATATACGTCAAAGGGCGTTCTGGTGGTCTCGTGCCATGCCGCGCCCTGCTAGACTCTGCATCACCAACAGGCTATCAGCTGTTTTAGCTTTTAAGCCAGTCTCATGTAACGACCAAAAAAAATTGTATTGCCTGCTTTTAGGATGAGCATGAATTTTAGTAGAGCTGGGATCTCTAGCCCGGATATCTCCGAGAGGTTGAGTAGGAGAGGTTGACCAAGTGTCCTAAGTCTCCTTCTACTTAAAGCAGGGCAGTGACAGAGAAGGTGTTGCACTGTTTCCTCCTCTTCTTCATATCTGCAACTTCTGCAGAAGTCATGGTGCGTGACGCCTAGGCGTGCTGCGTGTCTGCCCATAAGACAGTGACCCGTGAGGGTCCCCACCAGAAGTAAAATGTGTTCCCTTCTGTGACGTAAAAGTGTGCTTGTACGTTTTAGGTTGAATGTAGGCCACGTAAGTCTCGATACAGCACAGGAGGAAAGGTTTTTCCATCGATCCGTGGCGAGACGGAAAATTTTTGATGGTGGAGGGCTCACGGTGTCATGAGCCAGATAAAAAGAGGCCAGCCTGATGGTTGGACTCCCCAGTTCCAGGCTGACCGTGGTAATGTCGCCATCACTAAACTGAGGAAGTGAAAGTGTGTTAAAGTGCATTTTTGTTAAAACGCATGGACGGATTTTACCCTTACCCATGGTGTAGAAAAGGTCGTATTTGGGGGTCCTTAAACCGTTGATTCTGTCACCAGAGATCCACGGCTCTTGGACAAACACCATGTCTACTTCACCGGGGGATAGCGAAGTAGAAGATCAGCGGTTGCTGATCTAGAGTGATGCCGGTTTATTTGCAGAACCTGCATCATTTTGGATTGAATCCTCCTCCGTCAGAGTGACATCGGCATCCTCCGGTTGGAGAAGCTCCTGCTCTGAGTATATGCGGCCGAAAGCTGGTCCGAAGTCTGAACCGCCAGAGATATAGCCACAGCGCTCCTCTTGTTGAGGGGTGCGCTCTGTCTCCATCTCCTCGTCGCTCGGGTCGTCCTCCACCACATCAACGCTTGCTGCCAGATTTCCAAGCGCCGTAGTGTCGGTTCTGAAAACGTTCATGTGAACCTGCTGGAACCCATAATTCAGGATCCCATTGCATTTGGTTAAATGCTCGACTGTATAGTCATCGATCTGAAAGGTGACCATAGTGGTTGCTCGTGTTGAACGCTCCACTTTGATCACCCTCCAATTAGTTGTGGGAACAATCGGATTCATTGTCCTCATGATCTGCAAGATTTTTGCTGGCTCCGATGGGTAAATGGGTAGCCAGGCTCTGGCCCTCGGACATGAAGGTATGTCCTTGGCGTCCACAACCTTCAGTTTAGCTCCAGGGTAAACCTCACCGACTTTAGATATGGCGGACTTATAAAGGTCCGCGGATCTCTCGTCCTCGCAGGCCACCAGCCGGACGTTACCCTGGAACCATCCTATGCTGTAACATCAGGGTGGTGCCCCTGGGTTCTCCAACAGCACATCCAGGGAAAAACGGCTTGCTGCCGCCTCGATCCATTTCCAATGGTGCCTTGGGATCGTGCCCTGTGGGTTGTTTTCGTCAACCACGCCCACGATCTTTTTGTTTTTTGCCATCTCGGCAAAAGAGACTCGAAGAGGGGCCCCATGGGTCTTCGGCCGTTTGGATGACAGCGGTTGCTGCTCATCCATGGACCGATCCCTCTTCGCAGTGGATGATTGTTCAGGCTGCGTCGCCCGATCAGTTTTGGCAGCTTGTGGCTTCCAGGAGGGGTCAGTTCTAGCGAGAAGTCTGGTATGACTTCCCTAGCCCAGGCAATGTCTTCCTGGAACTTGACGAAATCCACCTTCGACGTCTGGTCCTCCCTGATTGGGTTGGTAGCCAGACGTTTCAGGATTCGATACGCCTTTCGCTGATCCTCGGTGCCGACCTTGGTTGGGTCGGGTCTGGTGTACACCACTGCTCTACTGCACTTAACATAAATAACTTGCAATTTCGTGACATAAATTTTTATTTGTTCTGGAAATAGGCCTTAAGTACAGAATACGAAATAATTTGATATGTGATTTTCCAATGTCGGAAAAGCGTTTTCACGGCCCGGAAAATTCAGAATGCAAAAAACTATTTTTTATCCGATTGGCTTGAAACTCGGTTTGTAAGGATAGAAAACGAAATAATTTGAAATGTTATATTCCAGAGTCGGAAAAGCCGGCTCCCAGGCGTGAAATTTCCCCGAAAATTCTGTAGGCATATAAATATTTTTCATCCGATTGGCTTGAACTTCGGTTTGTAAGGATAGAATACGAAATAAAGTGAAATGAATCGATAACGATAACGATAACGTTAACGTTAACGTTAACGTTAACGATAACGATAACGATAACGATAACGATAACGATAACGATAACGATAACGATAACGATAACGATAACGATAACGATAACGATAACGATAACGATAACAACGATAACAACGATAACAACGATAACAACGATAACAACGATAACAACGATAACAACGATAACAACGATAACAACGATAACAACGATAACAACGATAACAACGATAACAACGATAACAACGATAACAACGATAACAACGATAACAACGATAACAACGATAACAACGATAACAACGATAACAACGATAACAACGATAACAACGATAACAACGATAACAACGATAACAACGATAACAACGATAACAACGATAACAACGATAACAACGTTAACAACGATAACAACGATAACAACGATGACAACGATGACAACGATGACAACGATGACAACGATGACAACGATGACAACGATGACAACGATGACAACGATGACAACGATGACAACGATGACAACGATGACAACGATGACAACGATGACAACGATGACAACGATGACAACGATGACAACGATGACAACGATGACAACGATGACAACGATGACAACGATGACAACGATGACAACGATGACAACGATGACAACGATGACAACGATGACAACGATGACAACGATGACAACGATGACAACGATGACAACGATGACAACGATGACAACGATGACAACGATGACAACGATGACAACGATGACAACGATGACAACGATGACAACGATGACAACGATGACAACGATGACAACGATGACAACGATGACAACGATGACAACGATGACAACGATGACAACGATGACAACGATGACAACGATGACAACGATGACAACGATGACAACGATGACAACGATGACAACGATGACAACGATGACAACGATGACAACGATGACAACGATGACAACGATGACAACGATGACAACGATGACAACGATGACAACGATGACAACGATGACAACGATGACAACGATGACAACGATGACAACGATGACAACGATGACAACGATGACAACGATGACAACGATGACAACGATGACAACGATGACAACGTTAACAACGATAACAACGATAACAACGATGACAACGATGACAACGATGACAACGATGACAACGATGACAACGATGACAACGATGACAACGATGACAACGATAACAACGATAACAACGATAACGATAACGATAACGATAACGATAACGATAACGATAACGATAACGATAACGATAACTGTTCGCAGCAGAATGCCATTTAGTTTATTGATCATTGTATACCACCTTTCACACTATTATTAATCAATTAATTACATTGAAGTCTCTGCTAAAATTGTCATGTCACGAGTAACGATCATTTCTAATATCACTATTAACTTGCGATAGTTACTATCGATTTCCAGTGTCATCGCTATCTTTTTATTCATTTCCGCTTGTAACTCTGAGCAAATTAAAAACGAACATAAGCTGAACTCGGTCTCTTTATTTAAATTAATAAGTAAATTGGCAATGGGGATATAAATCAGTATCTCCTCGAAACATTGGTGACCCCGACGTGATACTGATCAAGTTGCAAGTCGGTTTCGTTTTTAATTGTTGCAAAACAGCCAATAATATTCGCGGTGTGCTGCAAGTCACACACACACACAAACGGGTTGAGTGCGGTTTTTCGGTGTTTGCAGATCATCACAAATCGATGTGTGATCTCGCCTAGCGTGATTATATAGCGGAAACTATATAGTGACCAAGCTGTTTCAGCACAAATTGGTGCTAAACACAACCCTCGGTACATCGAAAGCCCATCAACATACACACGCCAACAAACGTTCACACATACATTCGGTGCCGCGTCGTTACTGTCGTTACACACACTATAACCGATTATCAGCCTCATTATGACTTGAATGTTAAAGGATGGAGCATCCCGCAAAACATTGTTCTCGCAGATCCACTATTTTTCAAATCTCAACGGATTGATATGTTACTCGGTGCTAGTCTGTTTTTTGACCTAATGTGTGTTGGTCAAATACGCATGGGTGACAACTTGCCAACACTACAGAAGACCAGACTTGGCTGGGTTGTGTCTGGTGGCCTTGCTCATGGTTCACCTAAGCACTCATCCTTAGCTGCCCTTCTTAAAGAACCTCAGCTACTAACGGTTGAAGAGCCACTCGCGGATATCGTTAAGCGTTTTTGGGAAATCGATAGTTGCCGTTGTTGCTGAACTGATCACTTCCGATGAGAACGCTCTCTGCGAACAGCTTTTCCTGCAAGGTTATACGCGACTCGATTCGGGTCAATACTCGGTTCGTCTCCCTGCCAAAACGAACTTTGATGCATTGGGAGATTCTTACCAGCGCGCTTTAAGGCGACTTAAATCTCTTGAAGCCAAACTATCTAAAAACACTCAATTGAAGGAGCAGTACTCAGCGTTTTTGAAGGACTACGTGGATTTGGGGCATATGTCTTTATCATCCAACAGGCAAACCGTGCCACAATTCTTTTTGCCACACCATTGCGTGCAGAAGCCAGACAGCATCTCAACTAAGCTACGTGTTGTTTTCGACGGCTCTGCCAAATCCACTTCAGGCGCATCTTTAAACGATTTGTTGTTAGCTGGCCCATCAATACAACCGAAGATTTTCATAACGTTCATTCGATTTCGATTTTTTAAGGTTGCCATCTGTGGAGACATTTGTAAAATGTATCGGTGTGTGCGTGTGACACATACAGACGAGTTCTTGCAGTGCATTCTATGGCGCGAGAATCCTGAAGATGACATCGAGATCTACACGTTGGATACCGTTACGTACGGAACTAAGCCAGCTGCATTTTTGGCCATTCGCGCGATGCATCAGCTAGCCAAGGACGAGGAACTCGCATTTCCCCTGGCTGCCAAGGTTGTCCGCAGAGACTTTTACGTTGATGACTTGATTTCTGGAGGGGATAGTGCCGAAGAGGCTGCTGAAACTCGCAAGCAAGTAAAGGATATGCTGCTTAGAGGACATTTTCCAATTCGCAAGTGGTGCTCCAACGAACCTTCAGCTCTTGAGGGTTAATCCGAGTCCGATCGGGAAAAGCTAATCAAGTTTCAGGATGGATCGGACATCACTAAAGCTCTTGGCTTAGCTTGGGACCCCAAATCTGACAGCTTGCTCTTCAATTTTTCGCAAATCGTATCAGAGAGCCAAGGCACCAAGAGAATCATTTTAGTTACTATCGCCAGGTTCTACGATCCCCTGGGATTGATAGCGTCACTCATCACGAGGCTGAAAATATTCCTTCAAACGCTTTGGAAGGAGACGCTGAACTGGGACGAGAGCCTACCTCAGTCGTTGCAGTTTTTGTGGACTGAACTCACTTCGCAGCTTTCATTTGTTTGCAGCCTCAAATTCCCCAGATTTGTCATGATCCCATTGGCCGTTTACGAGATTCACGCTTTTTGCGACGCAAGCATGACTGCATACGGCGCTGCGTTTATGTTCGCTCTGAAGTTCATGGAACGGTCACATCCCACTTACTATGCGCAAAGTCCAGGGTAGCACCGTTAAAAACGCTAACGGTCCCAAAGCTGGAGCTTTCTGCTGCGCTTTTATTGTCCGAGCTCATATCCAGCATTGCCCATAGTGTGCAATTTGACTGCACATATCACTGTTGGTCCCATTCAACAATAACACTCGCATGGATACGTGAAGACACGTCCGATTTCAACGTTTTTGTCTCCAACAGAGTGTCGCAGATACAGGAACATACTAAGGGGATGACTTGGCATTACGTACATTCTCAGATGAACCCAGCTGATATTCTATCACGCGGATGCACACCGCTAGAGCTCCTGGACTCGCACCTATGGCGTGAGGGACCAGACTTTCTAAAAGCTGATAGCTCAAAATGGCCTGAACCTATCAACCATCCGGTTGAGCTTCCTGACCGTCGCCATAAAACATTGGTCGCCTGCTCCCACTCAGATCTATCATCCGGATGTAAATTTCTGAATTCCTTTGGAAAGCTTCAGCGCACATTTGCTTACGTGCATCGATTTATTATGCTGAGGAATAAGGAATTGCCTCGTTCAAAGGGTCCTCTTACCGTGGAGGACATAAAAAACGGAACACTTCTGCTGATCAGAAACATCTAAATGGTGCATTTCCCAGCAGACTACAAAGCATTGAGTTCATGTAGGCCGCTCTCTAATAAGAGCGAACTTCGTTCGCTGCTCCCTATACTGGATCCAAAAGGATTGATGCTTGTTGGTGGACGACTCCAAAACTCTGATTTGGACTTCGAGGCTAAGCATCCACTCTTGTTACCCAAACGCCATCCCGTGACATGCGCAATCATACAATTCTACCACGAAAAGTTTCTTCACGCTGGGTCGCAGAGTCTTCTTGCTGTCTTGCGCCAGAAATTTAGGCCCATCGGGGGACTCAAAGCAATTTCTAGCGTCATCAGTAAATGCATTCGCTGTTTTCGCCTGCTTCCAAAGCTTCAAGAGCATATCATGGCTCCTCTTCCTGCTGAACGCGTGCAGCCAAGCTCCACATTTCACATCACCGGAGTTGACTTTTGTGGGCCATTCTATTTCAAGTCCGAGGTTAGAAATAGGCCACCAACAAAATGCTACATATCAATCTTCGTATGTTTTGCTACAAAGGCCACTCATCTTGAATTGGTCGAGGACTTGTCCACGCTTTCGTTTATTGCTGCGCTGAAGCGTTTCGTCAGTCTAAGGGGTAAACCGCACACCATATGGTCAGACAATGCCACCAACTTTGTTGGAGCAAAAAACGAATTAGCTGAACTTAGGCTTCTCTTCTTGAGCGATCCCCAGCAAAGCCAGCTAACGGAGGAGTGCCTTGCGCTTGGCATCAATTGGCGTCACATCCCGCCTCGTTCTCCACACTTTGGAGGGTTGTGGGAAGCCGCTGTGAAGGCTGCCAAATATCATTTTTATCGATTCGTAGGAAATTCTACTTTCACTTTTCATGAACTACGCACTCTTGTCTGTCAAATCTCTGCCATGTTAAACTCACGACCGCTTTGTCCCGGTACAGAGAATCCAGAGGAATTGCAAGTGCTCACTCCTGGCCACTTCCTGTGGGGTAAATCTAACGCCACCATCGATGAGCCTGACGTGACGCACCTCAACATGGGCCGCCTGAGCCGCAGTACATTTGTCACATTCAACAATCTTTCTGGAAATGCTGGTCCACGAGCTATCTCTCATTGCTGCAAGAGCGTGTCAAATGGCGCTCAAATCACCCCAATATTCAGCAAGGCGATATGGTGCTGCTCAAGGATGACAGCCTTGCTCCTCTCAAATGGTCACTCGAACGTATCGACAAAACAATTGCTGGAGAAGACGGTGTCGTACGAGTCGCTATTGTTCGATCCCACAGCAGTTTGGTGAAGAGGGCCGTCTCTAAAATAGCCCTTCTGCCTGTCGAGACCACATTGGTTGAAAGCCTGCGACTTCCAACGGGGGCAGCATGTTCGCAGCAGAATGCCATTTAGTTTATTGATCATTGTATACCACCTTTCACACTATTATTAATCAATTAATTACATTGAAGTCACTGCTAATATTGTCATGTCACGAGTAACGATCATTTCTAATATCTGTCATCACTATTAACTTGTTACTCACTATTAACTATCGATCTCCAGTGTCATCGTGTCATTCCCGCTTGTAACTCTGAGCAAATTAAAAACGCACATAAACTGAACTCGGTCTCTTTATTTAAATTAATAAGTAAATTGGCAAAGGGGATAT